>VZTG01001235.1:119391-225469 GCA_013397845.1 Melanocharis versteri | reverse complement strand
CACTGCTGGCAAAAAAAAAAAAAAAAAAGACAATAATTTCTGCCTTCAAATATATTCAGAAATAACAACTCTTTCAGCCTTTTATCTTACCATAAGATGGATAATAACAAAACAGCATCTTTGTGTTGCTAAAATGCATTCTATCTGAGATACACATTGGGAAATAAAATTATTGCCATTTTGTTGCTCCAGAAGTTGGGCCACAAATGAGCAGTCTGATCCAACTGGCCCTAGTAAAAGGATGGTGGTATAATGAAGGCCGCTCCCAATCTTATCATTGATGTTGGTAAACAATTAAACTTTCTCCTTAATCTTTGGAGCTGCAGAAGTCGCTCAGAGAGAAAGCAGAGCCAGCCTTTGAACTCTGCCCTCTCTGGCACTCTTACAACTGGCGGTAGAACTCACTAATTCCTTTGCCTCTCCTGCAAAAGCAGGAGAGGAGATTCTGAAAAAGGTTTGGAGCCCCCATTGCTGGCTGTTTCTAGCACTGGCCTTGAGTGATGAATGACTTTCCATCTGCCGGAACAATGAAGGTCTGTTCACTTGCACTGAATGGAAGAGTGACCCAGGAACGAGTCTGTGAACTGGGGGGTGCAACTTCCTTTCTGCTGCTTTGCAATGTCCTAAGATTCGCATTTTTAGTCATTCAGTGTTTTCATGACAAAACCCTCAAAGTTTGCATCTGAACCTTGTCTGAGCATGAAAACAAGACCTCTACAGTTTGTGCCTAAATTTGTTTTCTTTGTAATGAATTGTCCATCCTCTCTCTTTCATTCCCTGCTGTGAAACCCTGCTAAATATTATGTTGCATCGAGCTTAGCCCCTCAAATCAGAGTGATATATGAGAGTCATAAATGCTGGAAGATACCTATGGGAATGCACTGAAGAGAGCCTTGGGGAGGCAGAGGAGAATGCTGTGCTAGACACAAGTAGTTATTTTTTGAATAATGCAGAGATGTAGCTTGAAAATTCATTCTCTGTGTAGTGTTGATCTGAAGATAAATCAGACCATATATCTTTCTATTGATCAATAATCATTCATATATTTTTACTTGACTTTATAATTCCTACCTGTTCCCTTCAACTAGTCGAATGATAAGGAGTGCATTTGCTAAACAGTTGTGTTGTTTGTGTTATCTCTCCACTCACTCAGAACTGTAACAGGATGTTTATCTACTGAAAAACCTCTGTCTCTCATTTACTCTGCAAAGCACTCCACTGCCTTCACAGTAACTGTAGCTGCAATTATCATTGTTGGCATCCAGAGATAGTGATTTTTCTATTTACCCTCCATGCTTGGCCCTTGTGAAGTTTCATAAATGAAGTCGGCAGTTACATTATCGTTTGATAGACTCATCACCTGATAGTAGCTGCTGAAATATGCAATAAATAAAGGTCCTAGAGGGAAGAAAAAGGGTTAGAAATAAAAAGTGTTATATGTTTTTTCCAAGGAATCACATTTTTTTCTTTTACCCTATGTGAAGAAATTTAATTACAATTTTTCTGTCTTTTTTTTCTTCTTTTTTTAATATTTACTTTATTTAGCATTTTATGAGAAGTCGCCTTCAAGAATTCATCAAAGCAAAATTTAACTCAGGATGTAGGACACAAAGGAAAAAAACATAATAGGAAGAGTTGCCTGGCATTTTGGTGAGGTCTTCACTGGCAATAGCTGGGTAGGGTTTGTGGTCTTTAGAGACACATTAATTCAAAACATGCATCCAGCAGCCTACACTAGCAGGGCTGTTGTGATGCTCCTTTGGTGGGCCTTAAAACCAACCTCTCCGCAGTGCTGGAAGCAGCTCAGCCAGCTTAAGACAAAAGACTCAGCCTTAGCAGCAAACAGCTGGATCCTCTGGAGACAACAAAGTCTTCGTAGTGGACGAGCCCTTTCTGTTGAGAAATCAACAGAAAAAAAATCTCATTTCAGCACAGGGCTGAAGATAGGCTGGATTTTACAAATGATGCCAAGTATTTTCCTTAATGGGTTTCTTCTTTTAGTGTAAAAGTAAACACTATCATGACTAGCAGTGCTTGCTTGGTGCTGAGCATAAACTCAAATATTCTATTCACCACTAAGCAAAGATTAATGCCCACCTACACACATGTATGTTTTTCCTGGTACTCTTTTCATTATATTTTTCAAGTAGACAAGTAACAAAGTAATTGAAAGAGTTTAGCTCACTGGTTGTGTTTTAGGTTCTCTGTGGCAGGAAAATACCAGTTCTAATTCCTGCAGAGTCTTAATGAGAAATGGACATAGGCTAGATGGAAACTGGAGAAAAAAATGTTGATCTGTTTTACTATGAGCAACTGTAATGGCCCCTGCAAGTAGCAAAAGCACACACATTTAGAAGAAGTATTATGTATAGGCACCACTGTTATTAAAGCCACTAATAATGAGGAAGCATGGAAAATATTTGTGTAGTTTAATTCAGAATAGTCCTGTCATAGCTGCTTGCACTTTACCCTCTGTAATGGATATTATATCTTCTGGAGATTCCTGGGTTGGTTGGCAAGATCTCCACAAAATTTTCAGTTGTGGGGAAACATGGATAGATGTGTGTCCTTCCTCTCAGCCACTCCAACACCAGGAAAAGAGTTGGGGTGGATGTGGATTTGGATTTAATGTGATTTCTGCTCCTTCCCTTTTGAGATTTTACGGGTGTTTTTACTTCTTAATGCTGTTAAGCACATCACATCCTTTTTCTGCTTCATAGTGAGCATTTACCCAGTATTTTGCCCATTCTTTCTTCAGTCACAGGCAGCAGCAGCCTCTGCCTGAGAACAGGGTGCTTGGTTTTGAACCTGGGACCTCTCCTGCTGCAGGTGCTTCAGCTGGACAAGCTTTGCCTCTTCACCGCTCTGAGAATGAGCTGCAGCTCTGGGCTTAAGCCAAAAATGATTGCTATAAACTGAATGTTCATTGGCTTGGGAGGACTCAAAAGCCTTGATTAAACCATAAATCCAAGGAAAAATACTATCGCTTTTCCAAACAGCACACTCAGAGATGGGCCCATGACCATCTTTGCATTTGGGACTGATAATAAATGAAGCAGTGATTGCCTGGCCCTCTAGTTTGTTCTTATTCTTAAAAGCATTTAGGCACCTGCCCCTCTAATTCTCACTTACCCTTCCTTGTCCCTTCTTACCAAAACAATGCACCAAATGCCAGTGACTACAAACATGGCCCATAATATAAATCTACATAAAATATTCATATTTATAGATAAGATGTATATGAATATATAGAGGTATAAAATAAGAGTAAATATTAAAATGGTCCTGCCAGAATGGGCTTATCACAGCAATTTCCAGTCTGTGAACTATCTCTGCTTTCATTTTTCTCTTTAATGAAATATAAAAAAAAGGTGGAAGGGCTCAGAAAATAAATAAATGACATGCAAATTCAGTGATCCATGAAAAAAAAAAAAATAAACTCAGTCTAAGTTTAGATAATCTGAACTCAAAATACATTGTAATAATAACAATAATAATAATAATAATAATAATAAAATCTAAGTCAAAATGTTCACAGCCAGATTTTGACAGAGCAAATTATGCTTCAAAATAAATGCTTCCATTAAATAACTTTTTTTTTTTTTTTTTGCTACTATGAAATCATGGTACAGTATCTTGTGGTCACTAAATAACTGTTAAACATGTTTCTCTTTTGAATGGAGCAGGTTGTGTATTTTATTAAAGGGAACTGGGCTGTTAAGAAGAAGCAGTATAATTCTGAACAGTGGTCATACTGAATATTGCCAAAGTCACCAAAAATCTATAAGAGCCTGTTGTTTTTCTTACACGAGTTTGTTCTTTTCTTTTTTATGAGTTTTGGATCAAGTCCATTTTGAAACATTGTCTACTGACACCTCCTTGTTCCAGAGAGAAATGGGTTTGCTGATGAAACAGTCATTTTCTGCCTTTGAACTGAAACTTATACATTATGGATGATCTGATTGAAAATTTTAACATGAAATCCTAGTCAGTTTTATATCAATACTAAAGCTGCCATTAAACTCAATAGGGTTAAAATTTCTATCTGGATCCTTGAGGGAAGTTTGGATCAGATTAGAATGTTAAATCTACCCCATTCTAAAAACAGATAGGAAAAAAGCTGAGAAGACACATGCCAGGAAATTCAAAGTTAACATAACTTTGATGCTTAACTCATCTTGGGAATCTTTATTTTTAGAACCATCCAAGATAAGTAAAAGATGGTGCCTGTTGAGCCTTAACAGGTTTTGTCACTTTGCATTGCAAAGTAACTTAGATCCTAGGATTTATATTATCTGTGAATATCAGCACCGGGTTTCTAAATACTATACAGCAAGAAAAGCTGCTGAAATATCACCTGTCTTTGTGGTGCTGAAACATGCCAGCGATTTCCTGAGATGTCAAAAGCAACTCAAACAATACACCAAATCCTAATCAACAGAAGTCATCGTAGTTATTTTTTTTATTGCTCTCTACATCAGCTTGTTTTCATAACACAGACATTTCACTTTATGCAGGAACAGATGTATTTGTGACTATTTGCACTGAAATATCCAAACATTACAGTAAAGCAGCAATTTACAGTTGGCTGACTGTGTCTCATCTTTAGTAGACAATTAGTGAACAATGAAAAACTCATTATCTTCTTATTTCATTACAGCCAGGGAAGCAAACAATTAAATTTGGTGGTTTAGAAAAGATACAAACACACAAAAAGCATCTTGACTTCCCAGAAAGAACAAAGTGCAAATAATTCCATCAACAGCACTTGAGCGAAATTCATCAAAGGGGTGTGCTCCAAAATAGAGTTCACCTTAAATGCTTTCCTTTAACTTTCATTTTTAGAGGATGATAGAGAAAAAACTTATACATTCACCATCATCAAGATACTTATATTATATGGGGACATAATGTATATGTAAAATACACATATATTTGTAACATATCTAGGAATCTAGGCTTCTTTGAACTGCTTTAAAATATAACTCTTTCCTTTTTTCCTTTCACACTTGGTTAGTGTTTGATCTCGACTATAAAGAATGGATCATAGTTTCTGTCTCAGAATCTCTCAAGTTCGCTGATATATATTGACCAAATAAATGACCAAATGTTGCCTGAATCTCGAAAAACTCATATATACAGAAGTTTTCATATTGCAGAATTTCCTGAAGATTAATTTTAGCATGGAAGTTTAACCAATTTTAACAGTTTTGAAATAAGTAATTTCTCATATTTACTGTTTTTTCACACATACTTATGCTACTAAAAAGAAAGAAATATAAAAGCCAGCTTAGTGAAATCTGGACATGCCACATATTAGTACACAGAAGTCAGTTCTGTCTTTTCCTCTTATCTCCAGCTTTCCAGTAGTCATTATGTCCGTCTTTCCACTGATAAAAATCAAACATCTAATTTTCACTGTCAGTATCCAGACATTCATATTTTGCTTGTGAAATACAGCAACTGAGATGATTCACAGACTCAGAGGTTAATCTGCGCCAGCTCTTTATCAAATCTCAGTACTCTGTTCTTCACACTTTTCTCATATGTCATAACTAGTGTAGCTTGAATTTAGAATTCACATGGTAGACAAGGATTCTCATGCAATTCCATCAAAATTGAATTTCACTAAGCTATCTGCTCTTGTAGTTCAATGTTCAGTTCCAATGTTCTGGAATGTCTTCATTTTTTCTCCTTTCTTTTTTCCGTCTCATCTGAAAAAAAAAAAAAGAAAAAAAAATTGATTATTTTCATGGGTTTCCTACAGCTCAGAATCTTCTGTAGCATATTGAACAATACATGTCCTGAAGTCCTGATTTGTTGAAGGTTGTTTGATGCCACTGAAGCTACGTACATTGAACAGAGGCAAAAGGTACAAAGCTTCTGTAGTTCGCAACATTGACATAGAAATTTCTCTGTGCTCAGGATGGTACAGGGAAAAGGATGTTCAAAAACAAAAGGAGTTGTCAGTTCATTTACTTCATGCTGATGTTCAGAAAGAATCAAGAAGGTTGGAGGGATCCAACTTACTTTACTTCTCCCTCCACATCCTATGTCATTCTTCAGTTTTTATTTCACTGCTTAATATTGACTGATCCTGCTCCCTTGTTGCCCTTCAGCTTTCATGAAAATTCTCTTATAAAGTGTCAATTCTATTATTTGAGGACACTTGCTTGTGGGTGGGCATCATGCTAGTATCTTCTTAGGCAAAAGATGATGCAGGATCTTTTAATTCCATTTTACCCTTCTCCCTCACTTGTCCCTTATTCTCATAACATCAGCAGTAAAGGCTGAATGTTAAATTTCGTTATGCCATTTGTATTTAATATTCAGCCCAACTAACGATAAAAAAAAAAAAAAAATCACATCATACTCCCACTTACGGGTTGTCAAGCACTAAGTTCTCAGGTGAAAGGAGATACCGAAAGGTATGAGGTGCTAATACTGAATCCCACAGTAAAAGTTCTTTAGTACACAAAATGAGCATGTCTAGGTGAAGACCTAAGAAAAAAATCAAGGCAAGCATCTAATTTAATCTACTTTTCCCCATGGTAATCAGAGGAGAGAACTAGCATTGGGATGTAGAACTAGCATATGTCGTTCTGTGTATTCCACAATGGATAAATCTTCCTCTGTCAGTGCCTATGGATATTGAGGGAAGACACACAACCCTTTCTCTGCCGCGGTTATTGACAGGGAATGGCTGATTAACTTCAGCTGGGTGCCCAGCTTTCTGGGAACAATAGACTAGGTGAGGTGAATCCTTACTGGGTGATGAAAGAGCAAGTGTAAATTTAGGAGGATACACCATGACTCTTCCCCATCTGGAAAAAAAGCAGATCGCTGCACAGGGTAGTTTTTGATAACAAAACACCTATATCAGGTTTACATGGTACTGAGAATGGATTAGATGAACTCATGAGATTTCTTCCTTATCTCTGGGCTCCATGGTTTGGTTGTTTGCTTTTTGGTTTTTTTTCTGAGTGACAAAATGCCAACAGCAATTGTTTTGAAGAGGTACAAACATCAGAGCAAAAGCTAATGAAAATTGTACTTATTAGAACTGTTCAAAATCCCTGCTCCATGTGAAGGGTTGATTTTGTGACATATGTTTTCTTTGCAAAATGGGATGAGAATGATCTAAATACCAGCAATTTTCAGGATAATATTTCTTCAGGAATGCTGCAATGAAGAAAAACCATTTCATTTTGAAATAGCTATATTTTTAGCATTTCAAAACAACATTTGAAACATTTCCTCTTAGTCCCAGGTTTTCACATTTAACACATAGTTTTGTGCATATATATATGTATACATGTGTCTGTATATGTATATTTAATGTTGACTGTTTCCTTTTAGAAGAAAACAAGAATTTCGAAAATTCCTGCATTTTTCCAGAAAACTTCTTTGGTCACTGCATTTGGTCAGTCATAGTAACAGCACACCATCCCATGCCCCAAAGGACATGTGGACTGTCCCATTCCATGATAGAAAGAGAGCTGCTTAAAACAGAAATCTACAGGAAACAATTCACGGTTTGGTTGTGAAATCCTTCTTCATAGTGACAATATATCACCATCTTTCATTTACTGACATAGGACAGGGAATAATCCAATCAATATCTCACAAGAAAACTTGCTAGAAATTATCATTGATAGCAAAACAAGTGTAAATAGCAATTTTATTCATACTGTGTGTTCCTAGCACTTTCATGGTTCATTATACTAAAATAAACAGCCTTTTATTTCAATATAGAGGTACAGATACATTTATCTGAATGATGCCCTCAAAAAATGCTTTTAAATCTTAAATACAATACAGTGTTTTAAAACCCCAATGTAAATAGACAGCATTATTAAGACAATAATGTTCTTTTAAAATTGTTTAAAACAAGTCTTTCAAGTGTTACTTATGAGAGAAGGAAGTTTTATAGGTCTCTGTGGTAGCATTAGGTACAAGTTAAGGCTGAAAGACCCCAATATGCACATATGCAGTTTGTGAAATAGTGGCACTTTTCCAGAATTAATTTATTGGCTGTGCTCTGAGACACAAATCCCATATTTTGTTTTACAAGTAGTCATGTAGCTTTTTGAAATTATCAAGAATATTGTTTCTAGGTTTCTGTTTAAAGCTCCTCTCTGAAGCTAAATCCTGGTATGAATATATAAGAACCTGCCAAAGTAAAACTTTGGAAAAAACATTTAGGATATTAATAGAAATTAAGGATCTACTTTCATAGTAAGTATTTTCAGGGTCTGAAATCATTGCATCACTATTATTTTTACTTGCTTGGGTTTAAAGGACACAGAAAATACTTTTTAAGCTTCCTGGCTTTATGTCTGCCTTGTTTATTTGGAGCCTGAGTATTTTAGTATATGCAGTTTCTGGCTCTGTTTATACCTAGGACACCAATGGCCCCCTTGGCTCAGGCCACTGACTGCAAATGCAAAAGAATGTCATTAAAAATACAGCAGGAAATCAATTTGGTGACTTTACATTGCTTCATAATGGACATTTTTGCCTCTAACTGTGGATTACACCAGAATGTTTCTGAACAAAAGAACATCCTGTGAAACCCAAATTGTAACTGATCCAAAGCCCATAAATGGCAATTTTAAAAAGTTACTGTTTCTGTTGGGATTTCAACTCACACCTACATGCTTCAACCCTCACGCCTACATTAGTTTGGGATTTCTTTTATTTAAGTAGCAGAGGAAAAGTCGTGTATTTCAAAAATGGTAATTTGAAACAAATGGACAACAAATTTTAGTATCAGAAAAGAGTCCTATATGCGTGTTTGAAATCACTATGGTGGGTTGCCAATTTATTTAATGCAAAAAGCCATGAGAAGGCAGACTGTTATTGCCTTTCCTTGAAAGAAAGTATTAACATGCATTGTGACATTCTCAAGAAAGCACCATGAAGTAACACCAAGCTTTTTCAGATATTTTTTATTTCAGAGGAAATACATGTATAAAGTCAGAGTGCATTCACTGGATACGTGTTTCCCCCACCACACCATTTCATCATCCAGCTCTTACTGGAGACTTAAGATGGCATAAATAGCATAGCAGACATCTCTGTTGTCGGACAGACATAAAGAGTTTTCAGCGACTCTTAATGGCTCAAAGGTTCAAGGCACTCATTCAAAAAGAACAAAAAATTACAACAGATACAATCACAAATTGTTCTGACTCGTGGAAGTGTGTTTTGTCAGGAACCTGAGCCTAATAATGTTCAGATTCTTCACAATATTTGGATGCTAATCAAGAGTGCACTGCCAAAATAAATAGGCATTTTCTTTCTTTATCATTCCGATTCTACAGAAAATATGAATAGTCAAAGCATAAAAAATAATTTCCTGTATTATTTCCTTGACATTGATTTGCTATGAGTTGAATAAGAGTACACTAGACCTCTAAGAAAACTAATTTTGTTGAAAGAACATGAAGACAACCAGAAAATTTCCTTCAATAACTGCTGGGAGCTTGGGAGAAAACAGGAGTACAGAGGCCTGTATATTTCAGGACTGAAAGTCCTTCTGATATGATTGTGCAGTTGAGCTGGCAGGCACAGACTGGGACACTGACTGTCCTATCCCATCCTACAGGAAATGGTCTGTGAGTGCTCTTCCAGCACTCACATGGGTCATATGCAATGTGGAAACTGGTTTTTTCCTAGCTACACTGCTCATCCAAAGTAGCATCCTTCCTCCAGCCAAGCTTAAACAAATCAAGGACTGGGTTCTCCTCACTCATCTACAGTGAAGCCATCTGTGGCATGATCTGTGCTTTCCTAAAATCAAAGGAAGTTTTGCTTCAAAGATGGATACACCTTGCCAAGGAAATACTCTTGAAGTGGAGGACAATACTGCAGTTTTGTGCAAGGACAATGAGTCTTTGTTTTACTCAAAGAAAAGTTATCCCTTAATAAGATCAGTGACAAACAAGATTAATCGTACATATATATACATGCACACTGCTTGAAATCCAGGGATCCAGGTTGAAATTTTTTTCTGTAGACAATATGTGAGTGCTGGAACTGATGTCTGACAGAGTGTTAGGATGGAGGGCTATCTCAGGTTACTGCATTTTCACCCCTGCATGAAAATAAGGATTTTATAGGATATTGTTTACATGAAGTTTCTTAGCTGTCAGCTCTGCAGACCAAAGCCGTTCCTCAATGGAGAACATGCTTCATACAGTCTGTGCTGATGGAATACTTCCTCTTCTACTGGATCAGCCATGTTAGGAATAGAAGGACTTCTTTGCCTATGGGGGAGATCCCTCAGCCTTGCCCCAGCATCAGCCTCTTCACAGAAACAAGAGCTTAGTGCATGAGCTGTGCTGAGGCTTTCTGTTGCGGTGCGCTTTTCCCCTTTTCCTAAGATGGCGTTCCCTCACCCTTCTCCTTCCCATAATCCATCATTCCCCGCCAAACCTTCCCGCGCCCGGGAAACCTTCCCGCCTTCAGTTAACTGTCTGTTATTTTACTCCCCGCCCTCAGTTTGTATTCATTGGTTGTTGCTATGCCTTCCCTCCTTTGTACCACCCCTTTGAGCTATCCCCATTGGTTGAGTTATGTGTGTCTCCGCCCCCATGGTTCTGTATATATTATGTTGCAAAGCCCTGCTCTGGGCTCTTCGTCTCCCTGCCACAGAGGCTCTCCCTTCCCTGCCTCCCTGTCTCCCTGGAGCCTCTGCTCCCATGGAATAAACCTGCATGTCTCCCCTGAAGAGCCGCTCCTGCCTCTTTCGCCTCCTCCTTTGCCGCACCAACAACTGAGCCTGACCATCCAGGGCCCCTGCTGCAAAAGATCCCGCTGCGGGCTGGGTGCCCTCCGACTCCCTGGGAGAAAGGCTAAGCCCGGGGAAGTCCGGAGAGGAAAAGCCCACCGCAACAGCTTTCCTCTGAGACCAGAGTCAAAAGTCTCTGCTTAGTATTGTTACATGCAGACTTGGTGTGTGAACAGTGAGAGAAAGATCAATGACAGAAAGATTATAGAAAAATCTAAATAAGGTATCTTAGTTAATGCCACAGATTGAAAAAGGCTAGCCACAAAAATTAATTTCCTTCTTTTTCTGAATTTATTAAGATAGTACCTCTGAAATAGCATATGTAGGAATGCCACAGAAATAGCTGTGTGCCTTTGGTTGTTTGTATAGAAGCAAGAATTTCAGATTTTATTTTATGTTATTTACTAATTTTTTCTCTTGCTTTAACTTTTTTAATATTCATTTTCATACCAAAATAAAAAGATAAAGGAACTGAAGAAGATAACACTCAGTAGTAATACAAATTATATTTTCTTTACTTTGTAACACATTTTAGTTTTGTCTGTAGCACTTTAGCTCTCATGTAAGTGGATATTTCTAATCATCTCCACGATCTGAATTGTGGTCTGAGAGTCAGACAAGCCGGCAGAAATAATAAGAAACCCACAATCCAGCACCAAGCAAACAAGGACTACAGATGTAATTCTCTTACCAATCAGAAGTGCAACCATACAAGCACAAACACGGAGAAGCACTGCCGCTCTCTGCGCTATAAATCCAGGGCTTCTGTGATACAATCCTTATTCCTGATGATAGCCATTTCCCTTTCCCACGTATTCTGCCAATTGCAGCATTCCTGCCCTGGGCTGCTGATAGCAGTGTGTGGACTGGTTCAGATGAAATTAGAACTGACCTAAATTTTCACCCCAGGCCTGAAATGCATTGTTATCCATAGCTGGAAAAGTTATGATATTTTCCTTCTTTTTCTGTATTTCCAAGTGGTTCAGAAAAAAACAACAACAACATCAACAAAAAAGAGCCAACCAAAAAACCAAAACTCCAAAAAACAAAAACCAGACAAACAAGACAAACAAAAAACCCAAACCAAACCTAAACAAACAGACAAACAAACAAACCAACCCAACACCCCAAGCCAGCAAACACCGAAAACCTCAGAAGGGAACAAGCAAGTAAAAAATGCCAGGTTTCCAAGATTTCACAGGTTTAATCTGAAGATATTTTTACAAGAACATTCAGAATAAAACTCACCTATCTCTATTTGGAGGGATAAAGTTATTTTTAAATGAATGAATTTGTAATAGAGTTATTTTTAAATGGATGAATTTGTAAGTAAATATTTCTTTCAAACAATAAAATCTTTAACAGTCAGTTTTCTAGTAGCTGATGAGTTTTGTGTTAGGTGTTTCTGGAAATCCAAAGACTGTCTCTAGAAGCAAAATGATTGAGAATCCAGCTGTTCCAATATAGGATCTGAAAGCAATACTTTGCAAAAATGCTTATTGTCAGCTGTTACACACCTATTTTTAGAAGCGAACATTGCTACCAAAGGTTGTTCTCATTCCCATCATTCCTCTGCCTAAGGGTATGCTCATTCCACATTCCCAAGGTATGTTTGCAGCTCAGGTAGTTATATTTGCTTTAGATCTAATTTAGCAAGTGCAGGTAGGAAAAAATGAAAGAAGTGTGCAGAGCCTGAAAGCCAGCCCTGGGATTCTGGGTACTTTTTTGGTCCCACACCCCACTGCTGCCTTGTCATGGCTACTGCTGCAAACTCAGCGATGAATCCTTAAGTGTCCTGTAATTGCAACGCTGAGCTGCAGAGTAGGTAGACACCCACTTCTCTCTCTCCCTGGCAGAGCCTATGAGTGATAGTGTTCCTCTGTTTCAATCACCACCAGAGATTTGCAGTTGTGGGTGGACTGAACAGCCAAGAAACCCACCCAAAATGTATTATTTCATAATATTTTGACGCACCAACTTGAGACATAGGGCATCAAAATATCCAAACAGTGGCTGAAATGTGAAAAGCCGCAGTTTCTTCCTGAACGAGTTGCACTGATGGACAGATCACATAACAACTTTTCTCTTTAGCTGTGGTTTTAAAGAATGGTTTCTCAAAGTCAAGCAAGGAGCAGTGATCTTGCCTAAGCAGGATGTGAAAACGAGATTGGATCCAAGATCCTGTCCCTAAAAATAGCTGCAGAGAGCACCAGCAAGAGAAGAGCTTGAGAGGGAAGGGGAATTTCACATTTGTTCTGCATCCTTCCATTTCCTCTCCTCTTCTGTTAAGTGGATATCCTTCCCTGAACTTGGTGCTTTGAAGCTTATTTTGGACACTGCTCTGCTTTTGGTAGGGAGAGCCGAGAGCCTGGTACTGTCAGGAAGGTTTCCTCCCACACGCTAGTAACAGATGTTGCTTCCTGTCTTTCCACTGAAAGGTGCAGACTGACCATGGAGCTCGTGTTCTGGCTCAGCACTTATTATCTCATGGTGCTGCTGAAAGCTCTGGGAGGCACCACTGGAAATAGAGAGACCTCAGTGTTCCATTTCTCCCTTCATGTTCCCAGGCCAAAATGATCGAGCAGGTCAGGATTTTCCTGAAGGCCAGAAGACTTTTCCTCTGAAAGCCACTAGATGACCCAGAGCTAATCCCTGACTCTTCTTTCTCATGCTTCATGGCTCACTGTTGTTAATTTAGACTGTTACATCTCAAAAGCATTAGTTAGCTCTTGATTATGTTTCGTTCCTGGGGCAGAGCCGCAACTCGTGGTTAGTTAAGACCTGAAAGCACTGCTCTAATTAGCACTCCAGCTGTGCAGAAGGGTGCTTTCCTAGGCGTGGAGGGAGGCAGATGGCTTTTGTGGAAAGAGATGTGATGTGTTCTTCCAGAGGCAAAAGCTTGTATTAAGTACCTTTTAAAATGAAGTGTCTCCTTCTCTCCAGATTCCTGCCTCTTTTCATGCACTGCCAGGTGCTCTTCTGTGCTTCAGTGCTGAGTCACGCAGCCTCTGCCTACTCCAGAGTGCCAAGTGACACCATCTGACAAAATGACACATCACAGTTGGACTGAAGATGTCTCCAGTTTTTAGGAGAAACATAAGAGATGGGAATTTTATAGCCCAGCCTGGTATTTATAATTCTAACTTGACTCAAGAAAAGGAAATGCCTGCCTCTAAAACTCTGGTTTCCTGAGGTGTTACTGGAAATGCGAACATAGCTGCAGTGGAAAGGAAGGATATTTTCTGTGTTGTTAGTCATTGACTTGGGAAATCTGCATTGTATTCCTGTCTGGAATCAAGCCCCTAGAGTTACCCTAGGTAAGTCATTCAGCTTCTCAGTGGGTCTGCTCCATGCCTGTGAAATGGTTTCCCAAATGTGTCCTGTCTTTTTAGTCTGTTTTGGCTATTTACACTGACAGCCCCTCAGTTGGAAGCCAGGTTATGGCTTATTATTAGCTCAGCACCTAGCCTAGCTGACCATAATTTCTTGCTTCTATCCAGTACTGCAGCATAAAGCAATAATTATGTGCCTATTCCAAAGCTGTATTAAAATGGTGTCTTAAAAAATGAGTACTTTAAGTGCTCCTTGAAGATTTAAAGCATGGCCCCTCTGTGGAAACGCATTAAGATGCTGCCTTAAGAGTATCTTTTATTCCTAGAAGACTGCTGTTTTCTTTCACACAGAGAATGAAATGAGCTCAGAGAATGACCCAACTGATCAATAGTTTTTCCAGCCATTGAATCAGTGGATGTTGATTTTGTCTTTTATTTTCTTCTCTCCCTATCCCCCCTCCCCGAAGCCTAACCTGAGCTTGCAAAGAATGAGTGATTGATCTTTTTGTACAATTACGATGTTCTGGGGAACTCCAGCAAAACATTAAATTCCTCCAAAAAACAGGAATTAAATAATTTAAGCATTATACTCCTTAGCATCAGAGGAGGCAAAACTAATTTCCATATGAGAGAGAGACCCTGTGGCGTGATGAGAGCTACAGAGCAAGTCCTTCTGCAGTGGGGCAATAAGGTATGAATAGGTGCTCTTTTGTGGGATACAGAAGCTGGATGCACAGCACTTTACGGAAATTAAACATCCTGCTTAGGAATATGAAACCTAAGTCAGTTTTGCTTTAGCTGTGATGTGGTTTCTCATGAGAATTTACATCTTTCTTTACAGGTCACTTGTACTCTTAGCATATCATACTCTGCTTCCTAGTCTCAATTTTGAGAAACACGGGAAGACATTATTTTATATTACATGCTTCAATCTCTCCTTTCATCCCTGCTTTGCTGAAGGAAGGATTAGTAGATAATATCACTGATTTCTGAAACCTTCCATTTAACTGAATAGGAATGTTTTTTTCTTCAAGGCACAGTACCAGTCTTTGTAAACTAACATGGATTGTGATTACCCTTACTTGACACTGGAGATTTTTGACTTCAAACCAATTTTGATTTTTTGGTTTATTTTATTTAATTTATTTCATTTCATTTGTCTTTTTCATCTAATGAAGATTGAAGAGAACTATCAGTGTGAAAACTGGACTTTTTCTCTTTCCCCCCCTCATTCATCTAGGCAGTTGTTAAATCTTTTAATAATCTTAGTAAGTAAAAGTCCCAAATATTTATAATCATCATCTCCTTCCTCTAGATCTGTTATTTTACTCATTGCATGTGCCTTTTCTTTCCATTTGATTACTCTTTTCACTACATAGGTCATCTATTTGCTTCTTTCCCCCCCTCCCAACCATATTTATTGCTGGGCAGCTCACAGCCCTTTGGGTATACATTAATTTACCTAGGAACACTTTCCATTTCTCCTCTGTGTCCTTTACCTCTCTTGCCTCATTCCATTGATTTCAGTGAACACTTCTTGCATGTCTACACAAATTATCTCTGCTGAAATTCAGTGTCTTTATTTATTATTTTTTTTGTTCTTTTATGGCCCCTATTACTTATACCATCCATTCTCCTCCTTTCATCTATCATCAGTTTGTGTTACAGTAAGCTAATCACGAATTGCCTCCCTCCTACAATTATTTTTGATCATTTACACACTGTACTTTATACAGGAATAAAAAAAAAAACCTCCAAGAAGCTGCCTACCAACTACTGGCTCTCTTTCCACAGTAGTAGAATTGGTTTGAAAAGTTCTTATCAATTTTTTAACAGGAAGCAGTTTTTTTTTTTAAAAAAAAATGTTTTCAGAACGCATATATTTCATTTAGGAAGTTTTGGTTTTCTCTTAGAAAACTAAAATTCTTTTGGGGTACTTTACAAACACACACAAAATCAGTGTACTATGGGAAATATAAACTAAATAATCTCAATATTGTAGGAAAAAATAAACCAATTTCCTGACCAATTCATTCCCTTTAAGCATAAACTGCCTTTTCCTGAAGAGTTCAATACATCCTTTTTGAGAATATTTTTAATGATATTTGCAGATTTTAAGGTAACATAAAAATAATTGCTAGGGAAAATGCTGAACTGGTGAGGCTCTGTTCTGTTAAATAAATAGAGTTTTTCTGCTTGAGGAGGTCTAGCCTGTGGTAATCCTAGCTGTGAATCTTATAATTTTAGGTTAGGCTGATTTTGATATCCTGTCTCCTCTGATATAAACGTAACCTTTGGCTGTAGGGTAGAAAATAAAAGAATTAGCCATGATGTCTAAAGATGAAACTCCAGCTGAAGCTTTGCGAAGCTCCACTATTACTGGAATTATTTCTTCAGATCTGGATGAACTGTCAGGTGGTGAAACAAATTACTCTCTGTCCTGGATTCTGTTGCCCATCTCGGTGTCTGGCTATTGACAGACAGGACATAATTTATCACCAACAAGCATTGGTGAGATGAGATGTTTCTAAAGAACTCGACTGATTTCATGCTTATAGAGTTTATGTTATGTAGTGGTTTAGCTTCCTAGCTGTTTTTCATCCACTAAAATGGTGTTACTTTGTGCTATCACTTGGGATCATAACTCTGGACTTGTGTTCCAGAATTTTATTTGGTTTGCCCAGAGTTATCCTGGCATCGCAGACCCAGAAGAAATCAAAGCCCTGCTCCTGGGGACTGTGGTGAGGGAGGTCGTGCTTGATTCAGAGGGTGGGGAGAAGCACTCAGATCCAAAGAGATGGGCCTCCAGCAAATTCCCACAGGTAGGAATGGGTAACCCTCTCTCCTGCCTTCTTGAATAAATTAGTCACCTTCTTTGTGCCTCTCCGACGCCCCTTTCCAGTTTGTTGTTGTTTCTTCCCCTGCTTATCCATGAACACGACTTGGTTGAATTTTTTTTCTCCGTCCCAGCTACAGAGAGTTGATCACTTTAGTTGTATTTTCTGTTTGCCAACTTTTGAGTAGATTCTCACTGCAGCTGTATTTTTCTTCTCTCTCGCTCTTTGCTTGTGCATGGGCTCTCCTAAGGACACTCTGTATTCATTATGAGCTACCCGCACTGTAACTCTCAATTCTCCAAAGCCCAAATGTATGACTCAGGCTTCTGAAATAAGTGAGAGAGACCTAGGGCAAGGTACATAGCAAAAATAGCAGTGGGAATGATGTGAGATTATTAGATACATATATTTTTTTTAATTAGAGATGGTCCCCAACCAAATCAGTCATTCCCAATGCACTGAAGTGTTGGGCTAGTTTGATATGAGATCTGGGTATGAACTTTGCAGTTCAGCCTCACCTCTAATTTTAATATTTATACAGTTTTCTATAAACTCACCTCTGAAGGTCAAAACTGAGAGCCAGCTATCTAAGCAGTGTAGGATTTTACAGCCATCTTTCGTGGAGCACCAAACAGCTATATGGTAAAAATGATCACTGTGTTTTATCTAGCTCATTAAACCAATGAGAGTTTTTAATGTGAGCCTCCTATTGTGCTATAGTAACACTGTGAGATGCCCTGATGAAGAGGCAGCACCAACTGCCTGCTGAGTCCCACACATCCATACATCCAGTTGTGACTTAGAGTCATAATGAAACTTTCATTTTCTTGTTTGTCCTGTCTGTGTTAGCAAAAAAAAGTGGAGTGGAGCAGGGGTGGAAATAGGGGAGGAAAAGAGTGTGCCCAGTGTGAAATGTAAATAAAAAGCAGAGAAAGGTGATCCGGATTTAGGCTATTCATGCCAAAACAGATATTTGGGTGGAATATTGTGTCCCTTCTCTTTTCTGAGTTACAAAGGTAGTATCCAGTATCTGGAATAGCTAGGAGTGGTGCCCTGCTTGCATCTGACTGGGCTGCAATAAAAAAATTAATCAAGTAGCAGTCTCTTCTTCTATATTCCCAGTCCCTGGCAAGGCTGGTTGTCTTCAGATACTCATTCCTTGAGCACATTAGGATGTGTCTGGGCTCTGACACAATGTGTAGCATAAAATGTCTTTCTAGGAACTTATTTGCAGATGTGTTGGTTGCCCTTCTGGGGCTGTCTGTGGTTAGGGACAACTAGAGGAGCAGGCCCACACTCTGGATGTCAAAAAGATGTTACAGGATTTTTCACCCAAAATTGCTGCAGACAGAATTCCTTTGCTTGAATGATTGAGCACGACTTTAGGTTTGAAAAAGAAAAGAATATGGTGGGAAAGCAAACTTCAAAGCCAGAAGCTCAGCTGAATTGATTTGATTAGGAAATACTGCTTTCAGGCTTTGGTACCTTCTAGGTGACCTGAAACTTGACACAGGTAATCAATTTAGACCTCACTGTGGCTTCTGCTGTTTCTTTTATTTGTATGTGGTGAACCTGCACCCCTTTTTGTCAGAAGCTATTCAAAAGATGAACATACTGAAGATTTCAAGTCATTGTGTTTTCCTATCTATAAATGTAAGAGAAGTGCTTTCAAAAGACACTCTAACCTTCTCTATGCCCTTCTATCAAGATTTTCAAATTATTTTGCAAGTATCACTATGAGGCAGTGGCATGAAACCGTGATATTCTTATTTAGTTAAAACACCTTTTGCAGAGTGAAGGCTTCAGAACATGGACCATTAATTTTATGTGATATCTCTGACATTTTATGACTTGGTGATGAGATTTCAGTTTGCGTTCACTTTCAATGTGCAGGTGTATTTAGATTTGTGGACTATTTGTATGTACTGCTGTGTATTTGTGCACACACCTGAAGTGTGCATGTGAACATCCGTGTGTACACATTTTCACAACACCTCCACTAGAATGTGCAGTAGATTTTAAAAAATATGGTACTTCAAGCAACATTTCTCCACTTCATTTAATATCTCTATTTTTCAAATCCCATTTTAAAAACACTCTCTCTTCTTTGCTTGTTCTTCCTAATTCCCTGTCCACCTAATACTGACTCTATGAATTGTACACATGTTTTAATATGCCCACCTTCTGGTGTATTCCCAAAACTCCTGTCTGTGGTTTATAGCAGAGGCTGCTATTCTGTGTTATTTAAAGACTCTGAGGTCTGTGCAGCAGGAGAGAATGCAGTTCTCTTGAGAAGTGCATGCTGGTGTCGGCTGAAATCACCACTGTCTTAGAGACTGAAGAGAATAAAAATGTGGTAGAACTAATTAGTATAACTGAAAAGTAATTTTTTTTTTCCGTAGCCTGTTTAGTGTGTAAGGAGGTTCTTGTTAGAGGAAGTGCTACCAGAAAAGAACTTTATTCTGAAGCTTTTTCAGCTGAGCATTGTAATGGTTCTGTTAATTGAAATCCAGTGGCACAAGGACTATATAACATTTTGCTTGAAGTTTAGAAATAAAATAAGTTTCAAAAGTTTGGATGCACTGTTAAATTAATTTTTTGGCTGGCTGCGAACAGAGATTTCCATTTTCCTCTTGTTGTATATAACATGTGCATGCACACCTGTTATATATGACACCTGCATACTGCTTTTGGTGATTTATCTTTTGCATGGGTCAACCAAACTTCTGCATGCTGGGTTATACATATATAAAGTCTGGCTGTGGCTAGAAACCCGGCCCTTTGGTTTATACACTAATCCAACATTGAAACTAAATAACTGCAGTGCCTTACATCTGTGACTTACAGGACTTCAGAGGCTTTTTCAGCTAAAGGCGTGTAAGTTCACGGTACACAATTGCATCAGCTACATCCACAAAAGAGTGGAAGGCATGTTTATGATGATTTGCTGTAAATAAATAAGATTTTATTGCTATGTAGCACTTTTGTAGGCAACAGAGCAGAATGTATTTGTTGTTATTAAAAGGGTGAAAACAAGCCACTATTCTTCTAGTGTATTTCTCTTTTTTTCTTCTTTTTTTGTAGAAAATAGTTGTAAAAACTTGAAAATTCTTGAGCAAGCTCTGAGATGAAGTGGGCTCTTACAACAACTCAGCAGAAATCCTTCCCTTACAATCTTTGCATTTGTACCACAGTCTCTCCAGCATAAGAAATGTATGACTCCTATAGTTGTAAAAAAGACAATTAATTCAGTCAAACTAGCAACAAATAATTACCTTTTTAACAGTTTGAATGAGGTGAGAAAATCTTAGCATCTCTAGACTCAAACCCTGATATTATCATCCATGCCTTGCTCAATAATTTTTCACAAATGAAAATAGATTGGAGGATTAAACATTCAAGTCACAACAATTCAATCAGAATAATTTATTTATCAGTCATTTTTCAAAACACTCAGTGTATATTTTCCCATCTCTTTCCTTGCATGCACTTCAAGCCTTCTGCTATTGTAAACACTGCATGTATTATCATTTAGTGCAGAGGAATTTGCAGTGACTTAATAAGGAAATAGGGAGTATCTCTCATTTTACCTCTCAAAACAAGTTGCACACTATTTAAAATGTGTGTTAATTATACGTGAAGTGAATCAAAAGTTGACATGTTCATACAGTGAGAATGTGTGGCCATTCCAGGATGTCTGAATTATGTCAACTATTCTTCTCTTGTGGTTTATTTTAGGTTTATTGCATTGAATATCCATATTAGGCCTCTCAAACCATCATCTATCTTTCTGCCTGTCAAAAACCTCTCCTGATTATCTACCAATCTTTTTCTTGATGTCCTTGGGTGACAAGAACAAATAATGGTATTAAAAAACCCCACTTTGATGCCTGAGCTAGTTCTACCCTCTTCAGGCCAAAGTCTAGCAGTCACTATAAATCCTTCAGAGTAAGATTCCTGCTCTGCCTGCTCTGTGGATCACCTGCCTTCCATGGGTGATGAGTGGGTTCTCTCCATTACACTGTCAATTGATTTATTTCTGTTGCAACCACATTCACATCCTCAATTCCTGATATGTTGTAAACTTTACAAGTCTATCCCTAATCATTCAGTTCTGGATCAAACCTATCTTCAGAAACAGGGAAAGGAAGGGGCTGTCTCCCAGGAATGGGTTTATGGATATGTCTCTGGAAAGTAGTGCTAATGGCAGTGATTTCTGTCCTCAGCTACTCGCTGTTCCTGTTCCCACATATCCTCATTAGTTGTGCCACAGCAGTTTTTTATGTGACTGGACAGGGAAGTGAATCATGGAATTGATCCAACATAAAACTAAAACTTTCTAAAAAGTGATAAATATTTTTAATATGGGTAAGTGTTTGAGACTAGCTCCTTGCCAGCCTCCAAAAACATCTATTTAATGTATACAACAGCATAAAGCATGGGTGGTGCAGGGGTGAGAATAGATGTGCATGAAACTGGAGAGGAGGCAGCACAGGATGGGTGTCAAACACTTACGAAAAATGTCTTTGGAATCATGACTGTGCATTAAAAGAAATAAAGTACAGCCCTCTGTAAAAGCCTTTAAAAAGATATCACTAAACATGCAGAGAAAGGAGAAAACTAGATGAGGAGAAGAAACTTGAACAAGGTGAGGAACTAAGGGTCAGAAAAGATATTATGGTGCAAAAGAAACTTCTCGATTGAGGTCTTGCTTTTCTTTCTCCATTTCTAGTCTTCTAAGCTTATGGACTGATTTTGGTATTCATCCCATTCTTAAAGAATAATCAGCATCTCTTCCAAGTTATATATTTAATTTTAATTGTGAAAACATCAGTAAAGAGGGATTGGGACATTGCTACAGGTCAATTTCCACCTACTTCTCGCCCAGGAATGGGAGCAGTGTCCCATTATTGCTGTGCTGATATGGAGCTCTTCCTCCAGAGCCTTTCCAGAGACCTGTTATGCATTTTGTTCCTCTGTCTCAGGGCTGCATTCTCAAGACTCAGATCAGACCTGTCCTTTATATGCAGTACATTGTATTTGCATTACATACATACAAATATACATATATGAAATTGTGTATTTAGAGAGATCAAAGATTCACTGAATACATTACGTAGGAAGTTATGAATCTGGCCCTGCTTTAAGCAGGGTGGAGTGTGTTGAGACGACCTCCTGTGCTAGACTTAAAATTAAATGAGTTTACTTAGTGAATGATTTTGTTGGAAATACACATATGTGTATGATACACATTATAAATATAAACACACACCCCCCCTCTATATCTGCATTAGGATTTTAGCTATTTGAAAATACCTAGTGCCCAAACTGAACTAGAATCTTGCAATTCAAAGCAGTACAAGGGGATGATACATAAGTGTCTATTCACCTCGCAGCTGAGGTCTTCATTAAACACGCTCACACAGGTTTTAACACATAGTTATATTAGTCTGAAGAGACAGGTTGCAGTCTAGTGCTTCCTTGTTTAAAAGGTTTCCAGTGACTTTTTTCTTCGATTTCTTTGAATGTTTGCTACCTGCCCTCACCCAGCTCTCTTTTAGATCTTCAGCTGATAGATATGTAGCAAGGAGAAATGAATTTTACATTGAGAGCTAGAACTGCTTAAGTTGATAATGACTGCATTGATCATAGCAGCTGAATAACATATTTACAGCTGTTCAGGCGTTGATAGTTCCTTGCCTTTGTATGAAACCATAGTGCTTATGGACAAGTAAGTTTTGAGCTATTGGTTCTTGATTCAGATTTCATTTCCCACGAGTACCAAACTGGCATATCCCTATTGGTTGTAACAGATTTTTTCCATGTTTACTTCTATGTGTAAGGCGCCAATCCATCCTTTGTAATTTTTGCAGCTGCCATATATTAATGTGTGCTGTATCTAGCTTGTCATTTTCTTTATCCTTTGCTCTCTGGGTTTATGAGTTACATCTCTGCATAAAATGTCATCATATAACATTGTACTTTAAAAAGCCTGTTACTTATTAAGAGTGTGAGTTTACGCTGCTGGAGACATTTTATTTTCCCACCAGGAAAATGAAAATGTCATTGAGGTCTAACCAGACCCCTGAGCTTTTCAGGCAGAAGAAAATTGTTTTTAGGATTCCCTGCAGGACCCAGTAGCCTTTGTGCACATACTGCATGTCTGAAATACAATTTTCCCCTCATTTATCTCCCTCCTCTCTCCCTAAAGAAGCAATGACATGATATTGCACCTTAAGGTTCGCAGTTCCTCTGTATTTCTTTGCTTGTTTGCTTTGTTGCTTTGTTTGTGACACTGGAGCTATGTAATTATCCTGGCAGGAGTCATCTTTACATTTTCAGCTGCTGCCGTAAGAGCTAGATTGCAACCTGAGGCACAGCCTTGAGCAAGGGATCATACATAAAATGTTCCCATTTCCTGTCCTTCTCTTAGAGTAACTCAGCGGCAGTTTAGAAACATGCCAACATTTTCCCACTCTGCCCCATTTAGATCATACCTGGTTCTCCACAACCAGCCGTGTTGGGGTGCAGATCCCTTCCAGGACTCTACCACTGACTCTTTTGCTTCTTCATGCTGTGCAAGACTGGAAGTAGAATTACTTTCAAGACTGGCTTCACCCACCATTATTCACCACCCACAAGATTATCCTTCAAGTCTCTGCTCTTAGGACACCTTGCTTCAAGTTCTGCACTCCTCTGGCAGGAAGGAAGCGTTTGACACTTCACTACTGAGCACTGGTCATATTTATATGCACTGGAGGCAGAAAATGGCCAGAGACAAAACTGTCCCGTCCACTAGATGATATTTTGATCTTGAATACTACCCCTGCTTCAGCTAAAATAAAAAATACACGAGGCTTTCAAAAGTCACCATGAAAGCTGTGGAGCTTGCAAATGCACAGTTTTTCACTGGGACCTTCTCTGTCTTGAGTCAGAAGACCTGACTTGAAGAGGAAAGCCCATGAATTATTTTGCTTTTCCTATTGCTGTCCCTGAGATAAGATACTCACTGAAGTGATAGATCTCTTGTCAACACAAGGATGCTTGGATTTGTCAGCCAAAGAGGAAGAGGTGCTGCTGTGCTCCTGCCCAATCACTTAGCAGCATTTAAAGCTTTTTCAAAAACTAAAAGAAGGGATAAGCCAGAATTGCTCTATCTGCATGGAGGCTTCCTGGTCTTGCTGGCTGAAAATGAAGTGGAGCCGGTGGACACTGTAATTCAGCTGGTCCTCTCTACACCTGGGTGGTTCCTCTGAGAATCTCTACCACAAAAGCTGGCAACATTTCACTTTATAAGGACTACATCATGGGAATGGAGAAATGACTCGTAGGCATCTTTCTTCAACACTGCTGAGAACCTGTCTCATAGTGGGTATTGATTTCAAAAGTAAAAGATGATGAAGATCACCAGAGTTAGAGCTAGTAGAAGTTCTGGAATGAACTTTTCTTTTTAATTTAAAAATGCATTTTTATAGTCAATTCGCCATAGAAAAGTTTGGTTCTGCTTTGTATTTCCTGATTTAACTCAATGAATTATCTCCACATGTATTATATTTTCTGGTTGCTTTTTTGTGTGGGAGTGTAGAAAGATTAAAAATGGTTTAAGAAATTCTTCCTGCTGACATTTCCCACAGATTTTCATGCTATTTTTGAGTAATTCTCATCTGCGCATTTCGTACATTGCATATATATTTATCAGCAATTGTATTTTTAAACTAAATATTTTTTTCCTTAAGACTGGAGTGAACTTAAATTGAAGATTAAATTCAAGTTATTAATCTCATCCACCAGAGCAGTTAATGAGATATTTTCTAGCAAAAGTAAAAAATGCAAGAATTTGTTGAGTCATCCTTGCCTTCCAGGTGTCCTGCCAAACCTGAGGCAGGTTTCCTGAGCATCTCCTGGAAATCCAAGAATGCAGAGCTTGCTCCAAGACTCCATCTTGGAGCAAGCAGACAGACGTAGGTTTCTGGGTTATTGCACATGAATTTAGCATTTGGGAAGCCCTGGAATCTTGGGTCAAACAAGAACTGCAAACCAATTTCTGATCCTCAGAAAAGCATTAATTCCACTGAGCATCTGCAACTCTTGCAGTATATATGTGCCTGTTTCTGGAACAAGAATTTTCAAATTTGTTTATACTTATTCAAAATTAAGTTGAATAATAACTTTAGTAAGAATAACAAGACCCTCAGGAGCTGAGGGTTTTCCTTTTTGTCTTGCCCTATCAGGATTAATTCAGTGTTACACTGTTGCATACATCATTCGACTGCGTTGCAAAATTGGAGGAACAAAATGAAGATTCAAGGTTTTTCTTTCTTTCCTTCTAATTCATTAGCAGGCACAATGAGCATTAATAGTTATCAAATAATTCTCTATTTTCAACTTTTTCCAGACTGAAACAAAGTCAGACTTTAGTGGACTGAGCCAATTGTTTGTGAAACAGAAAAGGCAGGTCAGGTCATTTGCAAGAACAATGAACAGTTTAGTAGTTTATATTTTCCAAAGACAAAATTTATTTAGGACCATCTAATGTCTCCACCACTTTTCATTTCAAGTTTGCTACCTGAAGACACAGAGTTATCTAAGCTCACAAATATTTTATTTCACCAGTATTTAACATAAAATTTAGAAAGAAACAGGTTTATTTTGTCTTTCTCTTTTGAGGGTATCTGTGTATTGTAACTTAAGTGTAATTTTCCATAAGGACTTTATGTGGCCTCACAGTATAGTGTTGCTATAGTTTTTGGGTTGTTTCCCTTTTTTCTTCATGTGGATTCAGGTGAATCTGAATCATCAGGAGCATTTTACAGATGTCCCCATGATATAAACAGTAGTTCCAACCTGCAGTGACAGGGTTTCTTATGGATTTAGATACACAGATTAGGCTTTCAACATCAGGGAGCAAATAGATCAGAATACATTAGCCTAAAACACAATGAAAACAGCATTGCTTCATGAGCTATGCAAAAATCAAAACCTTCATATCTACTGGAGGCAAAATTCCCAGACACAGACATAAAGAGATGGATAATGTAGCTCAACTGACAGAAAGTAGAATTCGTAAATACTAATCAAGAGTTTTCTGGAAGCTTTCTTTAAGCAGTGATCCCAACTTTCAACAATGCTGAACAAATACCTCAGAGAGATGGTGTTGGATTGTGCCCTTGTTGTTGGCTTCAGTTGAAGCTTTTAAAATTCTTATGGGGGGCCAATAATGAAGAATTGTCTCTGGCAATTTGTCACCTATGAATGACAGGTACAACCTGAATGAGCAATACAAAAAAGAATTAAAAGATCATGTGAAAGCCTTTTTTTTGATGCATCTCAAAACAAATGCAAAGGGTTTATGTAGTCAGTAACAAGAGATTAAAGCAATGTTTGGAATGTGGAAGATGAACTATGAGCAGCTGAAGGAGCATCTTGAAGCAGAAATCCATTTCAGGGGAGAGAAATAAACTCATTTAAATTACACAGAAATTTACGGGATTATATACAGAAACTGTTTGAAACTATCTGGCAAAACAACTAAAGCAACAAATAGTTTGGCTTCTGCAGACAACTGAAGGTTTCTTGGAACTATAAGGTAGATGATTTGCCCAATGTGATACAAGAGGAGAAGACAGGAAGATAAAATAAAACCATCTGAGCAAGAAACTCATAAAAATTTAGAGATCGACTGTGAGCTTTACAGATTGGAAATATAACAGCAAGATTCTAGAGAATATGACAGGAAAATCTGACATATGTCACATCCAGGAAGAAAATCTGATACTAATTAAAAATTACCCTCTTAATTTAGTTCCTGTGTTCAGGTTTTCATCCTGTCTTGCATCAGGCATGTTTCTTTAGCAAGGAGCTGGCAGAGCTAGGCGAGTTTTACCCATTTTCCAGCCTTGTAAGTTCCAACTGGTGTCCAGTGTGCTCCATACTGAGGCCTAGAGCAGCATCCACACAGCTCTAACGCCCTCTTCCCTGCCTGTTAGGACCATGGCTGATTTTACTCCAGTAAATACTGTAAAAATGTGATAATTTTAAATGGAAACATTATCTTTTAATTTCATATTAATTTTGTATCCCAAATCAAATACTAGGAAGATGAAAATGAGGGGTGTTTCAGTGACCCTTAACCTCAGAAAGGAGTCTTGGCTAATGATGCAAAAGAACACTTTAATGTGGTTCAGAGAGGGTAAAGAAGAGGAAATTATCTACTTGAACTGGCAGAGCAATTAAAGGCTTAAATAAGGGAAGATAAAGATACCTGGTAAATAGTTCTGAGGTGGGTCAAGTAGCCACACAGAAAGAGGATTTTTTTTAGCATATTGAGGGAAAAATATTAAGCCTTGAGAAAGACATTTTCAGCTGTAGCTAATAAAGTATTTATTATTAATACATTAAAGGAAAAGTGTTCAATAAGTATTTGTTAATATCTGGGAAGAAGGACAAGGTACTTCTAGCGAGTGAAAACAATACAACAACTCCCAGTCCAGTAAAAATTAAGAACTTAAAAATAAAACTAATTTTCTCTACAAGGAAAATATATTTTCAAAGATAAAGCTCAGTTGAATTCCCTTGAGAATTCCAGAGGGTTTTGTTGAAAATATCCTTATCTAGCCATTAACTTTGATCCCTGAAGCAAAGCTAGAAGCCTGGGAGGGAATGTAACTGATGTGAGTAACCGTGGACTGTTAGTCTACTGGCAATCCTAAGTAAAGTAAAATAATGGAAAACTGATGCAGTGTTCAATTAAAAAATAATTAAGGCCAAGAAATATAATCAATAGCAATGTTATTTTATGGAAAATAAATATCAAACAATTTTTCTCTGATGACTCTAGAAGTTTGAGAAGTAATCTAAAAGATTAACTACTCTTTAACTTTTCTGAAACATTTGATTAAATACTGCAAAACATCCTGGAAAAAAAAAAAGTAGAACTGTATCATGTTAAAAGGGCATATGTTGAATTAATTAAGAATTGGCTGATTGAATAGTCTGACTGCTGGAAGTAGCAGTTCACCTGATGTTATTCAGTAATTTTGTCAATAAGTTGCATGTAATATTATTGCTGCTAAAACTGGGAGCTGAGGTGAAGAGTGGTAGATGTGATGGAAAAGATGGACTAGATTAAAATACATTTAAAAAAAATCAGTTTCACACCTTGTTTCCATAGCCAGAAGCCATTTTATAGAGAGTGTGGAAAGGTAAGCATTTCTGACACAGTGTTGAGACAATATGTGCTTTCAATTTATAAGCTAGGAAGTGGTAGATATAAGGAGGTTATTTTGAAGTTTAAATATCATACCAAAAAGACCGATAAAAAAACTGTCTACCTCTGGTCATATTTTTAGTAGATTGTTTCAAAACTGGAGCAGATGTAAGAAATAATACAATTTTATAGAGATAGGGGAAAATGTCAAACAACTTTGTGTACCTCGAGTTAGCATCAGGTTCAGAGTACAGCCTTTCTACAAGGGTCCAGCATCAATGGGAATGAGTGGCTACAGAGACAGGATGGAAATTGGAAGGTGTCAAGCAAAATGTACCTTGGGCATTGTGATTGGATATAGAAACTTACTTTTCTTAACCCTGTAGAAATTTGAAACCCAGGCTTCTGCTATTGCTGTAGGTTCTTCCCCACAGACAACAGGAAGATATTGCCACCTTTTGAAGATGATTCTTGCATCTGTCTGATGTTTTAAGTTAGGCTTGCATTATGTTCTTCGTATACTCCATGCTCCATGGGTCACAGAGAGCCTGGGTAACTAGGTGCTTACATTTTAGGAGGTAAAATTATATAGAAAGATTTTCACCTCAGTTCTTCTCTTGAGTATGAGAAAGCAGAAGCCTAAAGCCTATCATATGTGCTGGATTTATGCCAAAACGGGTTGAGGAATAATCTGTATTAGTTCTTCATGCAGTTGTAGCCCTGTCTAAGAGCCTAAAGAAAAAGATCCCTTTGCAATGGATGCACAGCTTTTGCATCAGTTAATGACCAGATGATTCTGTGTTTGAGGGGAGGGAACTTGCTGTGAGCATCCATGCAGCCAAATACTAAATACACTTTCCTCATTCACACTCTTCAAACCCTACATTTCCAGGCAAATTTTTGCAGAATTCTCTACTATGCCAGAAATTGAGCTATGATGCCATAAAATGCCTTTGCCATCTGCGGGTGAATAAGTCATACTGAAGTTTACTTCCCCAATATGTGCCTGTTGGTTACTTTTGTACAGTAGCAATACACTCTGAAATTGTGCCAGTTTATTTTAATTACTCCAGCTTATTATTCAGACCACTCTCTAAAGGAAGGCAATTATCTGCAGATACAAATGCAATATTGTAGTAGATGAACCATCTGTGATTAAAATAGTAAGAACAATATTAATCATATTATGAGATATTACAATTTCTACATTCTTGGATCAAGAGGAGAGACAAAATTAAATTTATTTCTGTATAAATATGTCATCTTTATTCAGTAAGTAGATAGGAAATATCTTTTTTTTAAAATCATCATGGATTGAAATGCATTTTTTTTTCCTAAAATGCAAATTTTTGTCTTAACATTGGTCAGAAATTGTTTGGAGGCACCTTTCCTGGCAAGTGTAAGAGCAACTTCATTGGGGCTACCTCAACATCTATTACTCTGGTGTACGTACCTTTTCTTCCAAAAAAAGGAATATATGTGCATGGTTGTGAGGGATTTTTCTACACCTATTTAATAAAACAATGTGATCCACTGTTATTTATGAATTTATTCTGTTGAGAATGGAACAAATCCCCCCTTTGCAGAAAGAGAAACAGTAGAGATGAAAAGAAAGCTAAACCAAGCTTTTGAGTGTTCCCTGAATGCTTCAGATCTGTATACTCCAAGAATATTTATTGATGACTTAGTAGGCTGGAGAGAATTCCTGGAAAAGAGGGAGAGAAGATTAAAATTTGAGATCTCACAATTTTATATGTCCAAATGTGTCAATTATGCATTAAAAATTTATAACACAAATTATTACTTCTTATGAGTCAAATTAATACTTGCCCCTTCAGGCAATAAAACATATCAGATGTTATCCTTTATTTCTTCAGACTGATAGGAAATCATGTCTAGATATCAAGGGGTCTTATTTTACCTCCTGATAAGTGTATCTTATATATAATGTGGTACAGAAATAAACATAAAATTAGATACAAAAGTCTAAAAGCAAAAAAGAAAAATACTTCCTTTATGTTATTACACTTAAGCACTTCATCCACTTTAGGTCATGTTAGTGACATTGCTAAACTTAGAAGACTGTTCCAGGAGTCCTTTAAAAAAATATACTGACTTGTGTCTTGTTATTAGGAAAAAAAAATACAGCCTAATACAACTTGGGAATATTATTTTCAAGTGTATCTTGTATAATACGTTGCCTGCATCTTGGGAATCTGATGGTAAATTTGGGTTGTGCATATATTTGTGTTAGTAAAATGTAGAACAAAAAGCATTTGCCCCCATCAGTAGGATTCTTTTTGTCAAATACTTGCCAAAGTTAATCAGACTGGAGGAGCAATTTGAGGTGAAAAACCTACGTGTCAGAGTGTTTGAAGGGATGAATAAAGCATCCAAGCTAATTTAATATCTTAATCCCTAGACTACTGTGAAGAGCTCCGAGGCCCTTTTCTCAAAAGCCTTTACAGAATGAGGGAATGGATGATAGGAGACTGCTGGTGGCAGGAGCAGCGGTGGGAATGCTTTTACTGCTGCTTTCTGTTGGTGTAGGACTACTGGTGCCATATTGTGCATTGTACTGGCACATGTGAGATCAGAATCTGACTGCTGTAGAACCAAGGAAAGGATTAAAAGAACGGTCAAACAGGGTGTGCCACCTGGAGAGAATAACTGTGGTATCTGCTATTTGAGATCATTATCCATGTAATTTGTTTTATTACCATGGGTTCATGGCCCTGACATCACAGATAATATCTATTTATCTTTGCTTCCCCTCTCTTTCTTTCTTTCTTTTTGTTGTTTTTGTTAGTTTTTTTGTTTGTTTTTTTTTGTTGTTGTTGTTGGTTTTTGGTTTGTTTCTTGGTGGGAATTTTTTTTGGTTCCTTTAGTGATGTTGAATATAAAGTAACACTTTATTCCTTTTGTTAATGTGCTCAGGTAATTATGGGGTTACATTAGACTACTGTGAGTTCCTGTAGTTTTATGTGGTTATGATCAACCTTAGCAAAAGGAAAATTGTGCTTGCAGGTAAAACAACATCTAAAAGAAGCCACTGAAAAGGAGAAAGAAAGTAATTTAACTGACTAATTAAGAGCCCAATCTGTGTCTGATGGGACAGTACTTACCTCAGAAGCACTTAGCCTTTCTGGGTTTGTCCACTTAAGAGTACATTATAACATATTCAGCATAGAATCATGTACTCCAGGGAATTTATTCAGCTGAAGTACCCACATTTCTTATATCTTCAAGGAACATGGCCCTCATTATACCCCTCGAGTATATAATTATCTTGGAATAGCTACACACCTTAGTGCATTTTATGATCTCCTTAAAATGTTATATTTACTCTTTTCTTCTAAAGCCCTAGGAAGACAAAAAGTTAGAAACAGAATGATTAAGATATCTTGTTACAAACCTAGGGATTTGAGTTTCAGCCCACTAGAACTCATGTGAAGATTTTCCTCCAGCTGGCAATGTTTTAAATGAGAATTTGATCTCCTTCCTCAGGGAAGTGGTTAACATTGGGTCTCATGGGGTGATCTGACCTCTTGCACAGTGTCAACCCACAAAAGAAATTGTCTTGCTTCTACCATAATAACCCAGCAAACCACTTGAGCTCATGGGAGACTTTTAACCTGGTAATACTCAGAGCAAAAGTCATCAACAAATGTATTATCCAAATCTATCTGATCCCATCCACAGCTGTTAAAAGATAATGAAGGTGCTTTCTAATATAGTGAGGGGAGTGAGGTGGATCAAGAACTTGCAGGTTTTATTTGCCTTCACATATGAAAAAGAACTTGTGTGTGCCATCCTCTATTCCCTTTTTTTTGAGAGAGCTGTACTTGCATTCCCCTATAAAAAGATGTTCTTCAGACATTCTTATCCAAAATTTTCATCTATATGTAGTATCCTTCACAGGCAGATTTTTCTGCCTAACAACTCAGAAGATCCTATTTCTGTGGCTTAAATTAGTGTGTGCTTCCATGTTTTGCTGGGCAATGATACGGAGTGTTCTGTCAGACATTAAACAAATAAAATTATCACGTGTCACAACACCAGGAAAAAATCCAGTAATTTCCATCATTCAGCTTTTCTCTATGGGTAAAGCCGTATGACCTTAAAACATAAGAACAGAAGAATTTTCTCAGACAAAAGACCCATCTGTGCCTGATACAAGTGAAACCAATGAAGAAATACAGTACTAGAGAAAACATTTCTCAGAATATTCTCCTGCTCTCCAAAACTGTTCAGCTTAGCTGTGTTTGAGATTCCTCAATGGATTTCAGATCCATGAAGGTGGATGTATTTAACAGAACAGACTTCTGCACAGTGCTACCACTGGGACTTCTCCTTTGCACCCAGTGCTAGTTGTATTTTTTTTTTCTTTTTTCTTCTCAGTGCAGAAGCATCAAACAAGCACACACTTTCACAAGATCTCAGGCAAGTCGTTATTTCCTGGCAATGAGGGGAAAACACAACAAGGAAAAAACTGTACTCTTGTTTTTGCTCTACATTTGGATTTTTTTCTGTCTTGTGTTATTTTCAAAGGTAATTTTCATTTCTTCCAGCTGCAAATCTATTATGACTTGCATTTAAATGAATACAGTTTTATTCTCTGCTAATGTGAGAAACTGGAAAACTTCAGCTATTAACAGCAGAGTTGTACACATTCCACACTTGTACTACACTAACTACAGATTTTCATGGAGTTATTCCAGATTTACAACAGGCGGGCACAGGAAGAATGTGATTCAATCTCCCACAATTATTTGCGTGACACTTGGAGTTACTAGCTGCTAAACAGAGGTATCTAATACATATTTACTTTCTACTATTCATGTGCTACTCTTACCAGCGCATTTACAGTCAGTCACAATAGGATTTTTGTTATTAAACTAGTTGCCAATTTTGATTTATGAAAGTGAAGTTGTTCACATGTAATGGTAGAACATTAAATCGTTCAGGTTTTGTTCAGTGCTTTTAATCTTTTTAAGCAACTCTCATTCTTGTTTTTTTCTTGCCTTCTGTAAATATTGGGTTTGTGTTGTGTGCAGATTGACAGTGGGTGAGCGGCGGCTGTGTGGGGCTGGGCTGCTGGCTGGGATTAAACCACGATGTGTCTTTTGCACTTTGCAATTAACTCCTTTAAATTGTTGTAGATCTCATATGCTTTTTTTCCTATTTCTTAATCTTCCCACGTTTCATAGCTATTTTGTCTCTGCAGTAAGAGGAATGAATTAGTGGAGGCTCTGTGTGATTGACATGGAGGCTATATGTCTATCAGATACTGGTAGGAACTATTAATTGTCATGATAACCCAATCAAGGTGATCCATCACCCAAAGAGATGTGCTGTACCTGTTGCACTCCGATGTGAGATTAAAAGTAAGCACTGACATCTCTATGATTTAATCTCTTCTTAAAAATGACATCGAGGGACTAATTTTGTATTTTCTTACAAATAATTTTCTGGTTGTTTTCTCAGTTTATCTCTAGCATCTGAAAGTAGTATTATTCCAGGGTCAGTCTCAGGTATATTACTTTGGTCTCTCACGTTCATGCAGAACTGTAGATCCAAGCCAGAATTTTTACTTCTGCTGGTAGCTGTGGCTAAGGCTGGATGATTTCCTGAGTTAGGGCCTCACTGCCACATCCTTTTTCAGATTGTCCTGTTTATTTGTTTCTTATTGTCTGGTCACAATATATTTTTATTTCTATTTCACTTTAATATGTCTATATTGATATTTTCTTTCTGGGAATTTCCATCCACTGAATATGTATGTGTAAATGTGCTTTCCCTCATCTCATTACCTGCATTTGGTCAAAGTGAAGCCTGTGTTGATCCCTGCTCATTTTTCTAACCTGTCTTTCCCACTGTATAATTTTTCCTTTCTCAATGGTGTTTGCAAAACATCTCAATTCTGTTGGATACACAGACTTTAATTAATGTCCTGTTTGTGTCTTCTTCAAGACCATTAATAATGCTGTTAAGTAAAACCAGGCCAAACATCAGTCTCTCTCTTCCTGCTGAATAGAATGTCTCATCTTCATACATGATTATTTATTCTTACCTCCTGTTTATGATCCTTTAGCCACTTCTCAGTCACCATGATATCATTCCTTTCTGAGCCACGGTATGAATGGTTGTGATTGAAATTTTAAACAATTCCTAGAAGAAAATAAAACAAAAGCTAATAAAAACATACATAAACATTGTTACTGCTTGTTTTATTGCAGGCCTGTGTAAGTCTTATGAAAGAGGTTTATTATCAGTTTTTCTAAGTAGTCTTCTGTATTGAGGTCCTGTCTCTAGAGTGGTTGCACTGGATTCGTGCCCTTGTAATGAAAGCAGTAGTGAAGCTGGTACAAATAAACAGAACTGCTCCTGGCAAATGTAAAGCAAACCTGAGGCAAGAGCCAAAAGCACAGCTGGTATTATTTGTTATAGCTCTACTGAAATTAATAATTTTAAGTCATTATTTTTACATTGGGAAAATTAAGCATTGGAATGACCCAGTATGGCATTTGGAAGATTTTTATTTGTGTATCTTTTCATCAGGACGAGGTATGTTATTTGCATATATTTTCTTAATGTGTAGCTCAGCTAAAAACTATGGGTCTAGTTGCAAATCACAGAATCATAGAATACCATGTTGAAAGAGGACCTTAAGGATATTTGGTCCAGCCTTTCTTGGCAAAAGCATGGTCTAGACAAGATGACTCAGCACCCTGTGCAGGTGAATCTTACAAGTGTCCAATAATGGAATCTACCACTCCCCTGGGGAGATTAATCCAATGGCTAACTGTTCTCAGTGAAAAATTTTCCTCATGTGTCTAATCAAAACCCTCCCTTGTGCCCTTTCCCCCTCACCTTTACAATGTGACACCTTGTAAAATATTAGTCTACATCTTCTTTCTAGCCACCCTTTAAGCAGTGGAATATGGTGATATTGTTTTTCTTAAGCCTTTTTTCTCAAGGCTGAATAAACCCAGTTCTCTCATCCTTTTCTCACACGGCAGCTTCCCAGTCCCTTGGTCATCTTTGTGGCCCTTCCCTGAACTTTCTCCAGCCTGTCCAGCCTCACAAATGCATAAAGGACTTCAGCTCTGCAGGCGGTCAGCCAAGATTAACATTCATGATTTTTTTTTTTTTACCTTGTAAACTGATGAGTTTATGTTTGACACCAACTAATATTCTTATGTAAAATCTTATTCATGAATAGAATACATGCACATAATTTAAGCACATTTTTCTTATATTCTTGTATTTCTTTTCCAAGATTATTTAGATCGATAAGTAGTACAAGCAATATAATAAATGAGCCCGCATGGGGAATAATATGAAACAGCCTTTTTCTTCCTAGCTTCACTCAGTTTTGGGGAATCACATTTCAAAACATTGCTTCAGCCATTGCATGTTTATTGGAGCAGAACAAAATTTGGGTACCATTTCAGATTTGTTTACAACTGCAAGCACAACAGAGTCATTCTCTGTCCCTGGGGTACAGCAATGGAGAAGATTAATAGGATTGTTGTCCCCAAGAAAACCTGACATCAAGAGGCTAAAAACACTTTCCTGAGAAAGGTCAAAGTGGAGGACAATTTAGAGCCTTAGCAGAGCAGAACACCTAAGCCAGTTCATATGAAATGACCTGTTTGACTCAAAACCCAGCTTATTAGTGCAGTGCTGCACCTGCCGTGCTAAGCCCTGAGAGGTGCAGTTGTCCTGTACATGGATTTGAATGGACTCTTCTTACACTCTCAGTCCCAGGATTACAAGAGTAGAGATTTCCTTTTATTTATACCATTTAGCAGTACAGCTCTACCGACAGTGCCCTCACAGCTGAACAGGGGAAAGCAGCCTTTGCCCTGGGATGGAGGAGAACCTGCCTAGGGAGAAGGTGTGCTTTGCTGTGCCCATCGCAGCTGTGGGAACACCTCACTTCCTGCACAGTGTAAACTGCAGGTCACGGTGAGGGCCAAGAGGAGTCTCTGCTCAATTTTCCAAAAACAGAGCCAGGCCCAGAAGGAGCGTGGTTGTGACTGTCGCCATTAATGCCTGCAGAGATTTGTTTGTCCTGAATTTTTAATATGTGGGGGTTATTTTTATATTAATTAGAAGTGCAGGTCTGTGCTCAGAGCATAGCAAGGGTTGCTTTGAACCCATCAAGTTTTCCTTTACAGCTTTGTGGCACCCCAGTAGTACTGGGGGTGGGTTTCTTTTTCTCTTTTTTTCTCGTAATGTAGGATGAAAAACGATGAGGTAATTTGCCAGCCTTTATGCAACTGGCAGATGGGTTATATTAATATCATAAGAACATATTGTTCCCAATGCCTGCTTAAAAGGAGAAATGCTATATCAGGCCTAGATTCAGCAAAGTTCCAAGGCACGTGCCTGTATTTATCCTTCCTTAACAAAGTAATAATAATATGTTACGTACATATCTGATTTAATTGAAATAGACATTTTCACTGGTTTACCTCTGGGCTGAGGCATTAGAAACACATGAGAAGGTCGATATTCTTATGCCAGTATTTCGGTTCTGATTGTTTAATAACATTCTCTGACCCAGCATGACCAAGTGTTACACACAGCTTTCCTAGAGTAACTACAACACTGTGTTGATATTTGAGTACATGAAAGATTGTAAATAAGAGCCAGGACTTGTCAGGATGTGGAAGACAATTTCAGTTGCTGGACTGGGATCTAAAGTATGTCTGTAAGAAATCCAATAAGGCTGAATATTTCATACATTGAGATCCCAGCTCACTGTGAACATCATCTTGATTCTGTTGATTACACATAGTCACTGTATAGATACCATTTCTGCATACTGTCCCTCCACACTTCACATTAGGGAGAGGGTTGTAAGTAGTGAAATCTTAAATTCAGAATAGACATTTTGGTATGCTGTTAATGAACAGTCTGACACATCAGTAGCTTTTGCATAACTACTGTACTCTATAGGCACCTCTGGTATTTTCCACAGGTATAGTTACATTCATATACATGTACTAAAAGCTGTAAGATACCTGTAACACGCCTTGATAGTATATTGTTACTGCAGACCCTCACTTTTACTGTTCAGAGGGACTCAGAATTCTGCAGATGATGAAACTGTTTCTTATTCTCTTGACAGGGATCTGAAGAATATCTCTCCTTCTCTTCAAGCACCTTGCTCCAAACAGAGCAAGCAAGATTTCTTCTTTCATCTAAAAACCACACTGCCAATAGGGAAAGTACAAAAGGAAATATTCCTGATTAGATTGTATCTTCCTTTGCTCTCCTTCCACTTGTGCAGCAGCAAGAACATTTCTAAGCTTTGAACAAACTGCATTAAAATTAAAGCCGTTTCATTCAAAAACCTGTTCCATTTCAACAGCTCTGGTCAGGACAGAGATAATAAGGGACTGGGGGAAGGGAAGAGCCTTTTTTATCTCCTGAGAATGTCCTGGGTAGAAAGCATTACTTGTATTGCGAGATGACAATTAAACAACAAAAAAATTAACACAAACATAAGCACAGGAGTTGTTCTGTCTTTTTCTATTTTTTATCCTGAAGAGAGAGATTTAACTGTGATAACAGGCCATTTCCAGGGGATTAACAACCTGTACCTTTAGCAAATCTGTCAGTTCACACAGTCTCTCTGTGTTCTGTCCAGCTCTGTAATTCTGGCTTGCAAAATGGATTGAAGCAAGTTAAAAAGAAAACAGCTATTGATCTGATTCTTCAAATTGATCTGCATGGGACATGTTATTAATATTTTTTTATTATTTTTTATGTATGGTGTTAGAGCACTGAAATACTTCGGCTTGATTATCTCATGCATATGTATTGACATATAACCAAAAAGACAGTGCTTGAAAACTTTAGGGTCGAATCAAAGACCTGTTGTGGTTACCTCATAACCATGGAGCTCAAATACACAATGAAGTGCTGATTTTAGAAAATTTAGGATTCTTTTGCTCCAGAAAACAGTTTTAGGTGAAATAAAGGTGGGAAGCTGCATGCTGTGATTTCATGGCTCCTGCCTTTAGGAGACAGCTAACCTTTCAGAGGCTGAGACTGTGGAGAATATATTCATCAGGGAGGGGAAGAACACTGATGGATTTACTAGTATCTCCTTTCTATTTTATTACCAAAACAAACAGCTGTCTTTTTGATATACAATTCCATAGGTTGGCTCATAGAACATGTAAGGTGAAACACTGTCAGGATTGAAATATAATCACTTTTGACTTTAGCAAGGCCAAGATTTTGATCCAGAATGGGTTTCAGTGTTTTAGCTTTTATATTCAAAGGCTGTGTTCTCTCTTCATATGGTTTTGTTGTTTGAGGTTTTTTTGTAATAAATCATGACGCCCAGTACCTTTTGAACTTACGATGAGTTTCAACCAAATAGATCCAGCAGACAGATCTTTCTCCTAAAACTTCCCAGAAGCTGTCACCTGACTAAAGGACAAATCTTTAAATGCTGCTTCTAATTGCAGAAAGCCAGTTCTGTCCTTTATCTGTTTCAAAAGAAGCCAGTAAACAAGTACATATTGGACACTGTGTACCACTATATACAGACTTGCTTGTGTCCTACTGTTGACACATGTAACATGTCCATAGTTTATAGTGGATTTTTCAAACCAGGAAAAGTCTATGGTGAAGAGAACAACTTACTGCTAACAGTAAAAAAAAAAAAAAACCAAAAAACAAACAAAAAAAAACCCCAAAAAACCCCCCAAAACCAGGTAGATCCACCAAAAAAAAAAAATGCAGGTAGATCCACAATTCCTGATGGATCTCACACTTAGAGGCTTGGTTGCTTAATAGAATACAGAGCCCTAATCAATGTCATCTATAAATCTGTGGGAGCAGCCTCTGCTAGGACATTTCTGTCAGTGCCAGCACAGGGAGTGGGAAGGCACCAAAAGTAGACAAGGGTAGATGCTGAGGAGGGAATGCTCTGAGACATGAGCCTCATATGCTCATGACCTGTGGGGACACAGCAACATTCAGATAGGAACCAGGTCCATGCTCCAGCCCTTGTACTAGCACACTTGTATCCACTCTGCCCAGTGAAATATGGGTAGAGAGAGCTGCAGTGGCTGCACTGGAGGGCTGGGTAGTGCAGCTGCCAGGAGCATATCGGTTCAAGCTGAAATTCTTTTTCTGCAGGAGGAAGTGCTAGTACATACTTATTCTCACTTTCCCAGATTAACTCTTAGAACAACTCGTCAGGTACAGGTTATTGCAGGTGCCTCGGCCCTAGCTGATGGTGCAGTTTGTGTCCTTTCAGAGAAGGAGCCAGGGATCTCTATCACCTCTGGGCGACCCTTTAACTACATAACTGCATGGCAAAAGGGGACATGGACATGTCCCTCTGAAATACTTCATACACTGCTGTCTAAACTACTAAATAGGTGTGGAAAATGTGTGCTAGCCTGACTTGCTGCTGAGAGGAGTGTCTCCCACCAAAAAACAAGTAGGGCTCCAATACTACCAAGTTTTACACCAATGGCATTAGCACATTTACTGATACTTATTACTCTAAAAATTCAGGATCTGTGAATTCTGTGTATGTTATAGGGCTTGAGGGCTATGACAGTGAGATTTAGGCATGCACTTCTTCTGGTAAATCTAATCTACGGCCTTCCTTCCAGATTGTTGATTGCTAGAGTGGAGCAAATCCTTGTACAGCTTAAATCACTATTCACTTTCTTGGCTGTGGTAGGATCCTAAATGCTCACACATACTGTGAAAAGATTAACACTTGTTCAGATGTAAGGTGGCAAAAGAGCTGTTGGTTCTTAAAGATTCTGTAGCAGCTGCCACGAATCTGGAAAAGTTCCTCCAGGTAAAAGCACAACCCCATCTACTGCCTTATTTCTGGGCTTCCTCAGTCAGCTGGGACTAATTAAGATAACTGGGCTATAAAATGGCAGTGAAAAGCATTTCCTGGCTCTTCTGGGTAGCTGATTTGCTGGGGTGGATTTTGATGCATTATGAGCGGTGAGAGAAATGGAGCATGTTAATGCTACTGGCCGGGGAGAAGAGGAAGTTGTGGAATTCAGTGCTCTGCTAGAAACTTGCCCTCTTAATGAGGTGATCATAAAATGCCAATTCCCAAAAGCTAACACATATTTTTGTACAGTATCTTTATTTTTATAGGGCATAGGGATAGCTATTTTTCCACTTTCTCTGACAGCAGGCTGACCAAATACTACTCAAAGGAGTACTGCGGCTGCACTAGGCTTTCCTCTTTCCTTTGGCTGTACAGTTCTCAATTAGCTTTTAAGTTGCATTATAGATCTGCTAACAGTTGTGCAGTTAAATCATTAATTACCTTCTCAGTCAGTTGGGAACTCAATTTCACTTTGGTTTGCAGTTTGTGCTCCACAGTAGATTACTTAGCAAATCCATAAACATCTTCAGACAGTATAATTTAAAGAAGTTAATGATGAGGAAGTTTAGACAATTTTATCACAAAATAATTCTTAGTTAGGCATGTGAAATAGTGTTTATGAGGAAGAGGGTTTTAGCTATGCAAATATCAGCCATGTAAGCAAATGGAATGAAAAATTATGTGAGGTTGTGGGTTTTTTTCCCCCAATGAGTAAGGAAATTATTATTGTTGTTGTTATTATTGTTATTTCTGTCTAAAAGATTAAGAGAGAAATAAGGATTCAGAGAATAACTACATTGGGGATGAAAACATCTGAGATTGCTTCTAGCTCAGTTTCTGACCTGTGCTCTAAGCAAGTCTCTGGGCTTCTGAGTTCTGGTTTATTTTTCACCCTTTATCTACTTAAATTAGAAAATCTTCAGCACAATCTGTTGTCAATACATTTGCACCTACTCCAGTACAGTCCTAATTTCAATTTACATGCTAAAGAAATACTCTATTGCTACTAATAGATTCACATTCAAATGCAGCAAAGCTTCTAGGTGTATTGTGGGTTTTGTCTTGGGATGGAGACAAAGGTTTCTACTGCAAGCTTTTCAAAGTCTGTTGATTTTCTAATCAATCTAATTACTCTAGTGTGTTTCAAGGCTGCCTTAGTCCAAACGTGGTTTGCTTTGTAGTAGGGAGGCCTGGACTTGTTTCTTCAGACAGAAAAGCAAAGCTATCTGGAGAGACTGTTATCACCCTGTCTAAATTGTAAGAATAACAGCAGAGAGAAGCAGAGATATTTTTATAGTGCCTGATGGTCATTTATCAGGGAGCAGGAGTTCCAAGAGGGAAGTCTGGGGTCTGGTATAAAAAGATGTGCTCTAGCATGAGAAGAAACACCCATCAGATAACAATTTTCTGAGAACAGATAAGGCACTGCTACTAGAGGTGTAAAGTGCTTAAAATTAAAGTTGTCACTTTGCCTTGTGTTCTCACATTGGGGCAGTCTTACCTTTCCTTCCCAAACAGACTGAAAACCAAATTGAACATGCATCCGACCTATTTTGCTGTGCTAGTGACAGGAATGTTGTTATGGAACAATTGTTTTTCTCATAAGTTATGAAACCAGAGAGGAGATCAGAGTTGAGAAAATGGTGTGTAAAAATGGGAGTTGAATTTCAGTGAATAGAAATGCTCTCCCTCATCCAGGAGAAGATGAGACTGCTGCAGACTCTCACTCCCTAATTCAAAAGGAAAGTAGAAGAACCTGGGTTGAAAACAATAGGAAGAGAAAGAGAAGGACAGGCTGAGCTATATTGAATAGCTCTAGACAAGCTGACAGGGTTTCTGACCATCTCCTTTTATGGATCTGAGATTTATTCAGATGAAGGCTGAACAGTTAACAGCATAGAGCTTCAAATAAAATGGTATGGTATATAAAATTGAATGAAAACACAGAAGCTTAACAGAGGACTTTGCTTCCTCTAATGCGATGCTGTTTTGCATTTGACTCCCCACTGTTCCCTGGGAAAGGCCAGCATGCAAAATATTCTTTGTATTCCTTCATTAATAATTTGCCTCCATTATGTCAAGCTGCCTTGTTCCTCTTGTGCCATAAGAGGGTAAAAGAGCTCTATTTTGTAATTATAATCATTTAACTAACATGCTAAGAAGGAAATGTTTTGTTGGCAGCACAGAATTTTCTCAGTCTTCTAGAATACAATTTTAGCCATGACTAGACAGTTGACAGATGTATTAACAATTGAGGTGGGTTGACTGTGGCTGGATACCAGGTGCCACCAAAGCTGCTTTATCCCTGCTCTCCTCAGCTGGACAGGGGAGAGGAAATGTAACAAAAGGTGTGTGAGCTGAGATAAAGGTAGGGAGAGATTCATTAGTTACCACAAAACAGACCTGACTTAGGGAAAATTAATTGAATTTATTGCTAATCAAATCAGAGTAGGATAATGAGAAAAAAATCAAGTCTTTAAATACCTTTGCCCCACTACTGCCTTCTTCCTGGGCACAGCTTCACTCACAATTTTCTCTCCCTCTCCCCCAGCAGGGTGGGGGAGAGGGGCTGCAGCCTGTTTATCTCAGCTCTCTCTGCTCCTCCTCAGGGGCAGGGGTCTCACACTTCCCCTGCTCCAGTGTGGGTCACCCCTCCTGCTACCAAAACTTTGCCGTGCAAACCCAATGCAACAATGAGCTATTAGACATAATTGAAGAGAGCAGCAATAGATTTTACAGAAACATCAAGAAAATGCACATTATTTCACACATTTTTTTCAATTCTTTGTTAAATTTAAAAAACCTGATGTTTCAGTACAGAATAGTACTGGAAAAAAGTGAAAAGCTGAAGTGCTTTATTAATATTTTGAGGTTTAATCATTTATTCTCTGTAAATGTTGCTTGACAAAAATCGTGTCAGTATCAGTGTTTTGATGACATCAGCAATCTATGGGATGTTATCGGATTTGGTTTTTTCTCCTATTTGCAGCTACTTCTTTCTTTGTCCCACTTTTAGGAAAGTTGGAGTGAATTTTAAGTATTTGCAAGGATGTTTCTATTCTGTCTTGCCAACCAACTCCAGGAGCATCATCCCCTCTTCTCCTAAAGGCTGCAGGGAGTTGATGCACGCCAAATTGCAGCCAAAATGCAGACAGGGCAGGCACCCCTCTGACTACGCTAATGGCTGCACTTCCTGCACACTCCGGAGGGTCTGCTGTGAATCCTGCCAAAAAGTCATGTTCAATCTGTATGATCTGTCGTATTTCTGACCACAGCTTTTGTCATTAAGTGTCTTGTGCTCAGCCTTGTGACGTACCATGTGGTGCTGGCAGAACTGGCCTGCGTGGTGCTTGTGAGCTGCATGGGTTTGGGACCTGTGTGGAGTCTCGGTGCGTGAGGATGGGCTCACCACAGGCGTGTTTCAGCTTGCTCAGAAAAGAGAGGGAAGCACACACTTTGCACTTAGAAAAATTTCAAGGAAAGGGAATTGTACCCGGCTTCCTGAAATCTTTATAAAAGGGTCGTCTTAGCACAACAGACCAAGTACAAAGGCAGCTTTATGTTCCGTGTGGCAAATATATTCAAGATACGTTAAAGATACTGGCTTTGCCTGACTTTATTTTTTTTTTTTTCACCTGGAGATAGGTTAGAGAAATTTAGTATCAAAAGAAAATTTTAAGAAGGTAAATTCACACTGTACTGGATCTCTTAAACAAGTCATTCTTTCCCAAGGAGGATTTTCTATCTGAATTGCTCCCTCTTGTTGATGAAGACTACCTGTAGAATTTGGCTCTCCTACAAGTACAACCATGAATAATGCATGGTGACTAGGAAAGAATGGACAGCAAATAACAACAGGAAACAAATACCACACTTTGCAGAACAAATTTCCAGGTGCACAATAATTCCTTCTAAAATCTGTGAACCTCATGGGATTCTCATATATTTTCATGAACACCTGCAAGCAATAAATATCCTGATGCCGCATATTGCAGCTGAATTTGCTGCCTTCATTTGTGTGTGGGAGAAATCATATTCGTATATCTCATCTATCTCCTGTGTCAAGCTCCTCTGCTCTGCTTCGCTGTGCCGCAGTTCAGTGTAAATAGTGGCAGAGTTTGCAGCTACCTCACACACTGAATAGCTTCTTGTGGGGATCCTGTTTGCAGGCAGGTAAAGAATTGCCACAGGACCTGATTAAGTTTGCAGGGAGTACCTGACATGTTGTTGATAAGGGCCTGCTAAGGGACATTTCTTCTGTCTCCCATCCAGGCATCCCCCATCCAACTGGTGGAAGAAAGGGTGATATTGGTGGGGCTTTTCTTGTGCTCACCCTGCAGTGAGGATTTATTCCACCAGCTACTGCAATTTCTCACTCTCTGACAATTCTACAAAGTCTTATATTGAGGTAACACTGATAAGGCCTTGACAGCAGTGGCTCTAGGAGATAAGATTCACCAGCAGAAAAAAGAGGATATTGGTGCATTTGTGGACAGAACCCCAGCATTGACAAAATGTGGGGGACACCACATAGGCTTTCACTATGAAAAACTGAAGTAATTTGTGATATATGGTTTTAATTAATGCATTTGCAACAAATGCTGTGATTTTTTTTTTAGTTGAAACAGCCTTGAACTAAAAAATAATTTAAAAAAATAATAACAATTAAAAAAATGGAGTAACTTGGGCTTGGGAAAGTCAGAAAAACACCTTCCAGGATGGCTGATGTTGGCAACTGAGGGAAGAGAGTCAGGATCACCAGATCAGCACGTAATTCAACTCAACCAATGGCATTTGACTGATAGGAAATCACTTCTGTTAGTGTTTCCTCATTCTGAATTTCCTTAATTGTATATTCAATTGAGACAATGAGAATACAACCATTTACGTGACTCAGGTGCAGCAATAGCAATGAACTATGAGTGAAGCCCAATGGTTTTTATTTCTAGAGCACTGAAATAAAGTCAAGAGAACCTCAAAGACCCTGGTCATGTGTACCTGTAAGCAGTGGATCCATTCCCCATGAACAGAAAAAATACATGAATCCCAGGAGATTTCCACCTCTCTGTGGACTAGTTTAAGAACCAGAAACATTTTGTACCTTTCAGTGTCCATGTGCTGCAACAGAATTTGGGCACAGCAGCACTATTCCACAGTCTCGAGGAACAGGGCAATATATGTTTATAATTTCTTCCCTATTCATCTTATTCTGCCCAGAAAAAAAAAAAAAAAGAAAGCTGTTTCACTCAGTCCTGCTGGAATTCTCATTCCCCTCACCCCAAGATAGATCAACGCCTCAACTGTCAGTGTAAGAAACATTTCCCAAAAGGATTTCTGGGCTTGATAATTTACCTCTGTGCCAACAGGTATTTTTATGAGAAAGTGAGTGGGTCAAAGTGGCCCTTGCGACAGATCCAAATATATCGTGTTGTTTGGATTCTTGTTAATATACACTTCAATAAAGAATGCATGCACTTTGACAGTGCAGAGACTTTATAATTTGTAAATGGAAAACCTGGACTTCATTAATTAGGCTTCAAAAAACTAGAAGGTGAGACAGCCTATGGCTGTATATTTTAGAACTAAAGCTTGTTGCTAAAAAGTTGTATATTCTGCATGTTTTACAGCTAAGAAAGCACTATGCAAATGGTATAAGACTAAGGAAGAGAACCCAGCTTTATCTTGCTTTGCAATACTATTCCTTAGCCTGATTTCCCAGACTGAGGTAGACGTTTACATATTATTGCAAGAAAAGAAAACGCTTAGATATGAGATAAGAAAAGCCTTCAAGAAATTGAGCTGTTATTCTGTGATCGTGCCTAGCTTTCCACCTTTCTGCCTTTTTGAAGCCTAGTCTTGTTGTTTCGTGTAAAAAGACTTACCCGTACAGACTGATCTCAAATCTGAGCCGTGGGGGTGGAGAGGGTTTTATCTGTTTTCTATTCTCTGTGGCCATCAGTCGCAGAAAAAACTGGCCATGAGGACCTACTCCTTAGAGACCTTATTACAGCTTTTCAGTATATAAAGGAGGCTTGTAAGAAAAATGGAGAAAGACTTTTTACCAGGGTCTGAAGTGACAGGACAAGGGGAAAAGATTTCAGAATGAAAGTGATTTAGGTTGTATATAAGGAAGAAATTCTTCACTATGTGGGTAGTAAGATACTGGAACATGTCACCCAGAGAAGTCGTGGAGATCCCATCACTGGAATTGTTCAAGGCCAGGTTGGGCGGGACTTTGAACAACCTGTCTTTGTGAAAGATGTCCCTGCCCATTGCAGAGGAGTTGAACTAGCTGATCTTTAAATGCCTTTTCCAACCCAAATCATTCTGTGATTCCATGATTCACTTGCTGTGTGGGACATCTGGGTGCTGTATTGAGGGAAAACAGCCTTCTGCACAAAGGAGAAACAACCTCCTGAGGCAGAGAGGAGAGGGGAAAGTGGCAACTTGTTCTTAGGACTTTGAAGTTATTCAGTGACACACTCTCCCTTAGTTCTATCGAATCTGTAGTTGGTATCTGCTCCTGTCTTAGGAGGCTGGTAGTTGAGAGAAAAGGAGTAGTATCTGGAATAAACAAAGCTAAGGTGGAGAAGGGAAGATGCCCGGCAATGCACACAGACTAATACTGTCTAAGTCAGCAAGCATACTTTGCAGCAGAGCAGTGATGCCAAGGATTTTGAAACATCATTTGCCATTCTGATCTGGACAGATAAGGCAGCAGTTGTGCAGGTGAGATGGACTTCCCACAAATGAGCAAAAAGAGTCGCGACTAACAGGGAGGACAGCAGGGTAGAAGGGCATGAGGATAAAAAATAATCTTCACATAGAAAATAACCAGAGTTTGGGAACACCATTCTGGCGCTAGAATTCTGATTAAATAAGTTGCAGTAGACCTAGCCTTAGCTTCAACACACTTGAAACCAGTTCAGAATTGGTTCCTGGGCAGGATGGAGTACCATGAACCTTCTAGATGAGTGCCTGCTTCACCCCCACAACACTGAAGCGCTACAAAAACTGGAAGGAGGGCAGGTGCGTAGTGAGCAAGGCCAGGAAAGACTGGATTTTCCCTTATGAGTGGAACAGGATGAGAAAACCCTCATGATCTACAGGTGCAGGCCTGGGACCTAAGCTAGGCTGGTGGATGCCCAGGGCAAGGATCTTCTGATGCATTCAGTCATGCCAAGCTCCCAAGGAAGGTGGTGCTGCCTGAGCGAGACCCAAGAGAAAGCTGAGGCTGACAAGAATGCCATGGTATGAGAAAGGGATGAAGGCTGCGGGACAGTTGACACGAGAAAGGAACAAACCTACCTTTTTTTTTTTGTTTTGTTTTTTACAGAAAAGATGAATGTACCAGGCTTCTAAAATAATATGTTTAATTTCTCCACATCAGCTTTATTTTGGTCAGCAGCAAGGCTCATGACAGAGCATTAACACAACCCTGTGCATCCATGCCTGCTGACTGCTGCCCTGGAAATGCGCTGAGCTGTTTGCAGGCTAGTGAAACAAATTCAAAACTAGAAAAATAGACTAAGGGTCATGACTGGTCCATAATTCATGAATACTTTCCCTCAAAGTATATATTCTTCTAATGAGCCTCCTTTAAATGCAGTGGTTGTAATTTTTGATATTTTCCTTTTGAGAAAGCAATAAAATATAAGCAATGACATTAAAAAATCCTCATTTCAGTTGCAGTGCACAGTGTTTCTGACTATAAGTTAATGGTTTACATATTAATTCTCTCATCTCTCTGATGGGCAGAAAATTGCTTTAATATAAATGCAGTTAAATTTGTCATTTTATATCTGCATAACTTAGGTTTAAAAATTTATTACAAGCAATATTAAATTGTTTCATAGCAGTTTAGCAGATTTTGTGGAAGAAAAATGTGTCAAGTTGGAGGCTGAGGTAAAATTTTTCTCACATTATAATTAATGTACTTTTTATGTTTATTGTCTAATCAATTATTTTAAAGGACACTGAAGGAATGTAATAAAAGTGATTTTTGGAAAAGTTAAGCTGGACTTCTGTGAGTGCAGACAGATCTTATTCTTATCACTGAAATAAAAATATTTAAAATTCACTTTTCTCAGGTAAAAGTCAAAATGACAACAATTTTGGATCAAAAATTCTCCTACTGTTCCCACGTATGAGAGATTAAGATGGGAAATAATTTGTCTCTTTTATCAACTCAGATTGCCATTTGAAAACCATACTTCTGTTCCACAAATGCTGCCAGCAACTTACTCAGCAAAATAATAACGCATGCTCTTACGCTGGGGAATTATACTATCAGCTTGACTGAGGTTGCTCAGAGCCATTCCGGTGAAGGGACAAAGTCTGATCCTAATGTTAAGAGGTTCTTTGAGTGCATGTCTATCCAGCAGTAATTGATGCTGAAAGGCTTTTGTAACTTGGATCATCTGTGTAGTGTCACCAATGCTGTCCAAAGCGATTGTAGGTGTACTTTGTCCTGAGCAGTGCTTCAGGGATATTTTTGATTCAGGACTTGAATTCTCTTACGTCATCTGGAATTAATCCCATCCAATAATTAATTAAGCGTTGTTGTTGTTGCTATTATTATTATCTGTTTTGCATCAAAAGCCATCCCTAGGCAATGCACTGTAAAGGACGACAGTTTAATCCCAAGTCGGAGAAAAGATTATTGCAACAATTTCCCATACTGGGAAAATGATCTGTAGCAGGAAAATGGGACTCTCTCTTTTTCTTCTCCCCACCCCCTTTTTAGAAATTGTTCATGGATTTTTCTCCAGCTCTGTTCTCTGTAACATCCACTATAACTCAGTGTACCAGTTACATTGATTTGTGTTCTGCCCGTGTGATTCATGGCATGCCAATGTGGTCATTATAATTGAGTTCCAGAATGAAGATAAGCAAGAAAAAGATAAAGCGATAACCTCCAAAAAGCGAGAGATTAATGAGGGGCTTTAGTCCTGGAGAAAGCAGTGAGTGTTTGTACTTGGGAAAGTTAGGTCTTGCCAGAAGGGGAAGAAGGTAAATGTCTTTAACTATTACATGTCAAAAAACCCCAAAAGGGTAAAACTGTACACTTTAGGTAAGATCTGGGAAAAATAGTAAAGTTTCTTCCCTTTTTATTCCCTTTCGGCCCACTTTCCATTTTAAAACATCACCTCCATTACTTTTCTTTTTGACTCCTTTCCTTCCTGCTGCAGGGTATCAGCTAATCATCAGAACACAGCCAAGAGATGTAACAGAATTTTAAAAAGTGTAGACTTGATTTCTAAATGCCTATATCTGTTTCATAAAATATACTCATCGACACACTAAGTTCATCTTTCTTTAACATTGATGAGGCACCCAGATTTAACTCATATCTGTGGAGAACATAACTTCCAGGGGAAAATCTCCAATCTGGACTTAAATATACTACTGATTTTTTTGCATTTTTCTCTATAAGATTCATCTTCCGGTGAACTCATTCTTGAATTTTTCAATATCCCTCTTGAATTTCAACTCCAAGTTTTTTATAGGCAGTTGCAGCACAGTATGGTTACCCCATCCTTTCTCAGCTCATGTTCTGTCTTTTGCTTCAGACCTTGCCTTACCTTTTGGCCATGGCACTTCATTGATACTTCCCATTCATTTCAGTGCCACACAAATCTCAAAGAAAAATTGTTCATTGCCATTAATTATTTCAACTTTTGTTAATTCTTTATTGAGTCTTGTACTAGCATTCTAGTAATTTGCCCAGGATCTGTGTGAACCTGACAGGCCTGTAATTATGCAAATAATCGCATTTACATTTTTAAAATAGTGGCATCCTACCAGTTTTTTCTAAGCTTCAGGATCTTTCTGAGAAAGAAGCAAAAAAACCCAAGAACCAAACCAAACAAACAAAAAGAAAACAACAATGAAAAGGGCTACAAAGTATGAATGTTTCACATATTCTCAGGATTTTTTCTCTAGCTTTGGAAAGAGAAACATTAATCTTTTTTATATTAAATGCACAGATTACATGTCCAGTATTCCTATTTTTCCCTTTTTGGCTTCTGGTTCTTCTTGCCCGTTTTCTGGTTTTTTTTCCTTCCTCTTTTACCGAATTTTTTCTCAATTTACTGTAGAGAATCGGCTGTGAGGAGAATAAGCAAAAAATAGCAAAGGACATAATATGTATATTAAAAAACATCTGAAATGTGTTTATTTTTCATTTTAAAGATCTTGAAATTTCTGCTTTGAACTTTCATTAATTAAAATCTGGAAAGTTATTGACATTCACAATGTGAATATAAACTATTTCATTTAAAAATTGACATTAAAATGTCAAAATTTTTCTTTTTTTTTTTAAATACAGACGTAGAGAACTAGACCTTTCTCTGAAAACCATTTTTGTCTGCCTTGGATGAAGACAAGCGTAGCTAGTTTAGTTGGTGAATAGGAGAATTTAGCTTAGCATTTCTGGAAAGCCTGGAAGGAATGCTCTTTCCCTCATCTAATGCCAAATGTTCTCTGGATAACGATATTTGCCTGGCAGAAGAGACTGAGAACATCTGCTACCTCAGCACCCCTAGTCCCCACATTCCTGGGACTAGCAAGTATGGATACTGGTTGGATGCATGCATCAGAAAGGGGAAGCATCCAGCAAAGTGTTTTGAAAGCAGGAAACCGCTTGCCCACAAAATAAAATGTAAATATTTCAGGACAAAAAAACACCAAAACCACTCAGATTTCATCAAAAAGTCACAAAGACCTATTTGTGATACTTATTCACTAATACAGTGAGACAATTTATAAGGTTGAGCGAGTTTTTAACTGTTGTGGAAATATATTAGCTGGCAACAAGCTGTAATGCGAAGTGTATATGGGTACAGCCTGTCTCAGAGCTTGCTAAATGCTTTGTTTTTTATGCCATCTGTGTGCTGCTATCTTTATCTAGCTGAGGATTTTGTTTATACATCTATATTTAGTACATTGAAAAGAAGGGGGAAAGAAAAGATAACGATTTTGTTTTCTTTTTCAAATGAACCTAGGACAAGATCCAAAGCCTGCCAGAGTAGAAAACCTGGGCTGGGACAGACCTTATGATGAGATATTTGTGTAATCACCTGATACTCCTCAAATGATAATATCGACAAAACAATCCTGAGATCCTCTTAAGAATTTCTTTCAAAGGATGGATTCAGGTTCTAGGTGTCCTCAACATCTGGTGAAGTTTGGCAGACACAACAAAAGGCCTGTGGGAACTGTGCCCAGGAGTGGTGAGGGCTGCAGTCAAGGAGCAGCTGTTTTAGGTTGTGTGCAAGGGCATTGGTTCAGGTACTGTGCAAGTAAGGCATGATAAATGGATGGAGATGAGCAGACTACAGGGTTGAAAGATCCTCAGGCAGGGATGGAGATGGGGCTTGAAGCTGGAAAAAGTTGAGTGCACAAATTTGGAAGGGTGAGGAAGCATGCACCAGGGCTATCAAAATCTCTTTATAGCTTAGTTATGGATATATCTTGACTAAAACTAAGGAAGTTCTAATCTCGTAATGCAAATGAGAAAGCAATGACACCTGTCATCTCCTTTCCATGGGAAAGGAGCTAGCACTCGTTTTCAATTAACCATTCTGTAGCAAAGGAAAACCAAAATACTCATGTGCTTTTCTGACCCAGACGTAATACTGTGAGCTATTTTCTGGATAGGCAAAGCCTTTATGTAACTTGGTGATGGACTGTGGGCGTGGGAAGACCTGAGCTCCGAGTTCCTCTGCAAACTTTCTGCTGACATGGGATAAATAGTTCCACTTCTCTGTGCCTAATTTGTTAGATGGCATTTGGTAGAGGGAGGAGAAAGGCACGATAAGACTTTGAAAGATGCATAGGTTGAACCGACATAGTTCTTGAATATACCCCTGTGATTCTAGAAAAGTTAATATACTAATTTATATTTACCAAGTGAATTCTTGTCCCCTTGGAGTTGAAGATTTTCTATGTTTGTGTCCTTTAAATCTATGTTTTGGTTGGGGTGTTTAACAGGATGGACGTGTATTTCTTCTGCTAATTAATTAAAACAAAGACACTTTTGGCTTGAACCAGACAGGAATAACATTCAACTGGAAATGAGAAAAAGGGTTGATGAGGCAAGATTTGTACTATAAGCCACAGTCACTCGATCAGTGGTAAGCATTTGTTTCCATTGTGTGGGTAACTTGAATGCTTGACAGCACATCTGAGCAGTTAAGTTAGTTTAGACTTGAGTTAAGAGAAATCTGGTCTGTGCTGGGATTTTCTGAGGATTTCATCAGCAATTCTTTCTTGCAGTCTGTGGTTTTCACATATCTGACACAAGACTGAAGCTCACGTCTCTGCTAGAACTGTTTTGATCTTATCTACAAACTTATCCCCATGCCGTGCCACAGAGCTGTCAGTTATCAGTGCCGTATCTGTAGAACAGCTGGAAATTTGGATTTTAGACCATCACAAAGTAGAATTTTGCCCCTACTGAGCAGATTGACAGGTAACTTATTTGGTTCTTTATGCACAGATTGTGCCTGTGACCTCCAGCAGCATGGACAGCTGCCTATCTTTTAAAATTACCAGCCTCTCCAGTCTATTTTGTGTGCCTCTGTGTAAAATAGGATTAGATGAGTAGGAAATGCAATGTATTATTTTGAAGAGATCATTTGCAGCATTTAGCTGGTAAGCAGAGGCAGTCATATTCCTTGCTTAACAAATCATTCAGACTGATAGAGGTGAACCAACCTCTATAGACGAAAAAAAAAAAGAAAAAGTGCTTAAAAGTCAGGATTTTCAAACAGCCCCTTCATAATGACAGACAAACCAGGACCCTGAACTTGAATCAATGAACTGACTTGTTCACCATATTAGTCACATGCAACAGAAAGGCATCAAAATCACTTCCTGATAAATCATTCATTCCCTATAAATGCATTCGCATCGCTTTATACTGATACATAAATGCATGAGCACCTAATTTAGTCTGATGTCACTCTCCAGCCTCAGTCCGGGTCTCCCATGGTCCTGTAGATACTGTGAGACAGGGCAAATGCCATCGACCAGAGAAGAATGAGTGGCACAGTGTATTTCCAGAGCAGGCATAATTACCATTTTGTGTGCCAATTAATATTAGATTAAAAAAAAAGACATCCTCCTAAGAAACCTATTTATTATTTAAAAGCCCCCCAGGGTATCTTCTGACATGGATTGGTGCTATAGCAAAGCAGAGGCATGAAAGCAGCTGAAAGCAGACAAACCGTTAAGCAGCATTTAATCCTTTATGCATGTTTTATACATAAACAAATTGGAATGTGTAGATCAATGTCCTCCAGCTGTTTTTCAAACCCCATTCTGCCTTCATTAAAGATTTAGGGAGGAAGTTTCCAAACATAGATATGATGTCGGGAAAAACAGGATAGGATCTTTTTTTCTTTTTTTTCCCCTGAGCGGTTTTCTTAAAACCACCACTGCCTCTTGCTCAAGTAGCAGTACACTGTAAAGTGTTCCTTTGCCACTGCAGCCTGCACATTAAATCCTCTATACAGTCTTTTAGTGCTGAGTCACGTTAATTAGACAACAGATATAACTGCCTGATAAACTGTCCTCAGAGAGAGCCAATTTGGCCACATCAAGTTCACACGGGAGTCATAAAATACCAGGCTCAAATCAATTCCATGTAAACTCAGCCTATTTTCAATGACGTAGTGCTCTATGGCTCCTTGAACATTTATTCTAACAGCCACAGTGAGAATTCATTGATTTAATCAGAAAGAAAGTTTTTCAATTTACCCCTCCTTGTCATTAAATGTCTTGACTAAAAGGGAAAAATTTGTTCTCAAGGCTGAGGTGGAGAAGAGCAGGATGAAACAAGGATGTTGGTGGCCTGCTCAGCATTTCAGAGATTGGCATTGCAGGGATCCTGCCTTTGCAGTTCCATCTCTGTTCTTTCCCAGAGGTGTTTCCTGTGCTGAGGGCTGGCTGCACTCCTCTCCAGCCTGGTGGTACGTTTGGGTTTCACAGCAGAAGCTGTCATGGCCAGGTCTCTATTTCAGCTAACAGAGGGGGTTTAGCAATAAATAGCTCTTCTGTGTCTTTGACTGTACTGTTGTTGGCTTTACGAGCCACACGCTGATTATAAACCCCCAAAGCTGAACCCTCTCCCATCTAATAGCACAAACATAAAAGGGCAAATGTGGTGACTTGTGGAGACCTCCTGGAGGGCATATAACCATGTTTCCTGGATCGTTTGTCCATCAGCACATAGCTCTGCCTTCACTACATCCCATTAACAGCAGCTTGAGTTTTCTGGTTTTACATCCTACTTTTGTGCGTGCTGGAGACACTGAGCCCTACCCTGAAACCACTGTTAGGAAATACAGAGATTTGAGCTCTGTGCAATGTCATCCCTTCCCTCTGAGACAGAGAGCAGTATCTCTGCCTTACTTCAAACCTGGCATGAATTTCAGAGTCAGATTCTTTACCTTACTACTGCCTGCACTGAGTTAAATGGGCTGCCACAATGCCAGATGTTTGGTTTGTTGTTTTTTTTTTTTCTTGCTTTGGTATTACTTGGCTCCCTCAAACATGCACAAAAGAAAAATACCTCTTCCACGGCAAAAGATGAGCTGGGATTTCCACTCCATGTGCCTTGAATTTAGAATCCTGGGTCCTGATTATTTAAAGGTGTTTGCAACAGCTCTATAAAGTCAGTGAGTCTTACAGATGTTCAAAAGCTGTAAAATTCACACACACACACACAAGCATCTCGAGACCTGCCAACTTTAGGCCCTCTCAGCAGCTGCTGTGAGATGCAGCTCTCATTTACCCTTTACTCCTACACTAGGGTTATTACTATTAAGAATTAACATCCAGCTGCTGTATCACAGACCTGTGGGGGTCTCAGTTTTGTTGTGGGTGGGTCCTCTGCACAGAAGGCTTGTAGAGCACCGTGAGGTGAATGGCACCATATAAAAGTAATAGATTATTAGAGCATGCAGCCTGTATTATGAGTTTCCAGTGCATAAACACTCCAGCCTTCCTAGCTGGAGAAATTAAAATGTAAACACAAGATGCTGCTTTACTACTTTCACATCTGGTGTTGTAACTGGCTTTACTGTGAATATTTTCAAAACAGCCAGATTGTTCAGAACAAAATCGCAAATACCACATCTGCTCCCTGAGGTCTCCAGGAGTCTTGCACTTGGATGAAGGCAAAAAAAAAAGAAATTTGGCAGCACTTGATAAATATCAGGAAATACAGGGAAATACAGTCAGAAACACTTGGCTGATTTACATTAGGAAGAGAGTTGCTTTCTGACAACACAGGTTGCATACCTGAAATCTCCAAAGTATGAGATTTCATGACCTTTATGTATTCCATCTATGTTTGAATAGATGCATGAACTGTTGCATCTCAATCCTCTAACTCCATCTGAGGTATAGAAATAAGGATAAATATTAGATGGAAATTCTGGGCGTGTTGTCTTTCGCTACAAGTTGCTTTAGAACATCTTTATGGAGAAGAGGAAAGATCCATTTTTGTGTATGCATATAGATAGATACAGGTAACCATCACTGGAGGGCTTTCCCCAGTCAGAAGTTCCCACTGGCTAAGACAGTGTTAGTAAATGAGGAAGTTACCAGCAAAGAATAGATTTGTCATTTGCCTTGCATCATTTTCTGCTAACATGAAGCCAACAAGTTGATGTCTTCTAAATCATCTACCACGTTGGAATTCCTTCTTCTCTTATCTTCATCTTGCTTCCAGCCTGCAAGTACACTACCCTAAAACCAGGTAATTTATAGATGCCTCTTTCCACTCTTTTCTCAGGCCTCTTTGCAATAACCTAAAGATCCAAGGCTGAAAATTTAATTTCTCTCAGATCTCCTAGCAGAATTCAAAAAACCAAAAAAACCAAACAAATAGCTGCCTGTAATTTATTTCCTTATTGTGTGGAATCTTCACCCATAGTCACAAGTGATAGATCTGGACAGTGCTGCTTGTTGGCAGCACTATTAACCTCTGCCTTGCAGAGTCTTCTCTTCTCCAGAAAGAACAACCCCAATGCTCTCAGCCTTTCAAAGGAGAGGTGCTCCAGACCTCTGATCATCTTCACAGCCTTCCTCCAGACTTGCTCCAACAAGTCCACATCCATCTTATGTTGTGGGTTATGGTTTAGTTCAACCTTAGTGAGAAGACCGATAATAGAGAAACTTGGTGTCTACACAGCACAGTTTGTGACCGCAAAGATCCTTTAAAAACCCTCACGTGTGGGCTTGAATTTTCAGCATCTCTCAGTGCTGGCTGCTGTTAAAATGGTCAACATCCCACCAGCTGCAATTGAACCCAACGGACCAGGACAGAAATCAGAACAACCACTTTAACAAGGAGTCCTAAATACAAGCTGTGCAATGCAGCCAGCCCTCTGTCTTATGTTGATGTGGTGTCACTAGAGGACCCCCATCCACCAAAGTGACCCTCAGGCATGATGAATTTAGGCTTTGCTCATGGCTGTGAGCGTTTTTGAATTTGGGCCTGGATGTCAACTCAAGACCACTTTGGATACAGCAAAGTTGTAATACTAATTTTAGTGCAAAGACCCAGTATTTAATTTCATTTTCACAGCCAATAGATAAATAGGGCCTTTCTCCTACTGGACTGGCTGCAAACTTGCCCCTTCTAGTGTCTTCTTGACTTGGTTTTTAGTAAAACCGATGTTTTGGAATCCAAATACATTTGAACTAAAAGATAAAGCAAGAGAGGCCAGGACTGAGAAGCTCCATTCTTAGTAGCAAGCTAATTTCCTTCTCTTAAACCAAAGTCTTGCTCCAGCTGTGGATTTGCAGCTTTCTGTGACTGATAACTTTTGTTATTACATTAATTCCCAGTGTCATGATAGATGTTTTGACAAAAACATCTCTGATTCTTTGTGTGACTGGATGCCTTTTGTTGCATGCCAGAGGTAGGATATAGAAAGTGCTGTTTTCTATTTGATAGGCACTGGTTTGATTGCACAGGCTGTAAGCTGTCAGTTTGGCATTCCAAAGAAACTGAAAATGCAGACGAGTACAAGATACATTCTCGTGTGTTTGTTACCTGAGGTAAATAATGCAAAGTGGCCACTAGATAGATATATATAAATTCACCTGACTTTAAAGCCTAAAAATAATCAATTCCTCAGAATCCTCCCCCATCTTTACCCAAAATAAAATTAGCAAGCAATTAAAAACTATTTCTGTACAACTGCTGCAGTACTTTACATTTCTCTTGCTTGGTAAGATGATGATTTTTCTAGTGGTATTAGAGTGTCTCTTGTGGCAATTTCAGGTAATTATGATTTAGTATGAACAAATCTGGAAAATGCATGGAGAAAAGATTGGAAAGATTATAAAGTCATCATTGAGAGCAAATTTCATATGGAGGTGGACTGGCAGGTTGTCTCTACTCCTTTTATTGTTTTCTATCTTATTCAGAGAAATAGAATATAATTGTGAGAGACCCTGCAGATAATTTACAGACCTTTTCTTTGGGCATCATCTGAGGGGCCAGTGTGCGTTTATCTAGGAGTGGATGGACAGCTTTGCATTTCAGCCACCATATCCCTACAGGGGCTCTTTGGAAGAGAACAGGAAGCTGCTGGTGACATGCAATATCCAGGTGTACAAGCAGAAAGAGCCATCCACAAAATAAACCTTTCCTGATTAAAGATGGCTCTGCTGGGTTAGGAATTTTCCTAGAAAGTGATCTACTGAAGCAACAGTGACACAAAGCCAAAGGGGAAAAATAAAAAGCCAGAAGACAGTTCTGGCAGGCTTTTTGCAAGAGGCCAGTCTACCTCTCTGCAAGTGCCCCTGTTTAGCCCAGCCATTTACTTGCTCCTTCTGTAAAGAACATCTGCTGAAATTTCATAGGGTAACCTTCAAGCCTAGTAACTTCAGTTATTAAACCAAAGTTGATCCTTACCTATAGACATAAAAAAGTCTCTTTGCAGGCCTGGGGACTGAAAGGAGTTTGAGCCATTACCTGAACTTCCTTCATACTGCAATTGGTCACAGACATCTGACCTCCTTTGGCCACAAGAAGCCTATTGTTATCTCTGATGTATGTTCTGATTCTACAGTTTCTTTCTCTGTTTTTATCTTTTAATTCTAGTCTTTAGTACCAAGATCATTGTTGCTGCATTCTTCTAAATGACAGCCAGACATGAAATGAAAATAAAAGTTGTATAAACTGTATAAAAGTGAGAAAACACCCGGTATTATCACATCCTGCTTGAGCTCTACATTCTTTGTCAACAATCCATTAAGCTGTCCATAGTCTGAAGAGCAGATTTAAGTATAAGCCCCTTTTAAAGTACATTGTCTGGCGAAACACACCCAAAAATCTGTATTTGATGGATTGTTGTGAGGACTACAGTTCTGCATAAGATGAAAAACTTAAAACCCAGATTTTAAAAGTCAAATCTTGCCAGTAGTATATTAAGCATATTTATTCAGTAAACTCAAAGACAATCTACCTTTCGAATAACTGCTTTCTGAAACAGAAGTGAAGTAACTTAAATTTAACTGAATCAACCTAAGGCGTTAGGTTTGTGCAAAAGCAAAATGCAGAGAGATAAGGTCAGCTAATAAAACTAACTTTTATAACAGCTGTAAAGTAACCATTTCAGCGAATCATTGTTAAGACCTACTATTTGTGACAGGATAAAAGTTAATGTTTTAAGTTCAATATGCTGTACAGTTAGTAACTGATGTTTAAACAAGAAATGGAGGAAAGCACTTTTTTGTGTTTTGTGAATTTTAGAGTTTATATTTAGGGATAGGAAGAGATGCAATAGCAGTGATTTGCCCAAAACCAAAGGAAAAAAAAAAAAGTCAGTGGAAGAATAAGGTGTAAACTCCAGGACTGTATGATTTCCACTTTTGTATTCTTTCTCACAGACCTCTCTGCTTATCTTTTAATAGAAAAGCTATTAAAAAAATATTGAAGCAGGTGGTCATTCTACCTATCCTTTCAAATCATTCAGCTCTACGTACTCTGTGCAGTGTAAACAGTTTAATTTGGAATGCTGGCCTCAGGGAATACCCGTAAAAGATCAGAAATAATCTGTACCCATAGTATTGGTTCTTTATAGCTAAGGATTGGTCTCATAGCATTTCTAAGCTGTAGCTTTTCTTAGTCAGGATTCTAAGTGGCATCACTTGAGTGCCTCTACTGATAATCAGTATGTTGTTTTGTTTACCTCCAGTACCAGCTTATTTTCCCCAGATGTCACCTACTGCTAGACATAAAGTCTAGACAAGTTTTGTGATTGTGTCTACCCTTACAGCTGTGGTCCTGGGGCTTCCCTGGGACTGGAGCCAGAGCAACCTCTCTTCTGCATCAGCCCTTGGAGCCATCGATCAGCTCCAACAGGGTATGAATTTCCATTCTGAAAATCATTTTGAAGCCCCAGAACACAAGGAGGGATGAAAGTATCAGAGGAAAGCTTTCACTTATACAGTCAGTGCGTGAACTCCAAACCACTGAATTGTGATGAAACCTGGACTCGCTCTTCCCTCAGCTCTCTTCATCTGGGCTTCATCTTCTCCCAGCAAGCTTTCTCTAGCAAGTGCAAGTCTTAGCAAAGGAGAAAGCAAAGTGAGGTCTGACTACTGCTGGACATGATGAATCACATCCAGCCTGAGCCAAAGGGCAGGGGGATTCATCGTCTGCCTCAAAGATGCTTGGTCCAAGTGTGTCAAACAGGCTCCTGTCAGTGGAAAGAGAAAGGCATTACAGAAAATGAACTGTCACATCTTAAATTAGGTGATCTGCCATCAGTGGAAAGACTCTCCCACCGTGTCTCTGCTCACTCTCTAATCAATCAATCAATTAATCAGCAGAAAGTGGCTGCCTATTAACCAATTGCCTTTAGATGGGGTGAATTCCTACTGAAACATTTGCCACACCACAACAGACTTCAGAATTTGCAAAAGAATAGTAACCAGGACCGCTTAAACTGAATCTCTCTACTCTTGGGAGATGTCTATATCATAAAGCAGGTCCACCCCACTCAGCAGCCAAAAGAAATCTTTGCCTTTCAGCTTTGTCTGTAGCCTTTCAAGACTACAGCTTAGATCTAACTTTGTTATTTCAGCACATACATAAAGTTCATACTCCATACTCCCTCCTGCCTTGTGTCTCATGCAATGGCCAAGGTCCCTTCACAGCTCCCAGGTGGAAAGCGGTCTGTAACCTGCTTCACTGCTTCCTCTTGAAAACATCTTGAAAAATTTTTCCTTCAAACTCCTATAAAAATGGAGCACACACATTATTGAACATATTTAAGCATCAGAATGTTTCTTAGACTGAAGCTCTGCACTGTCCAGCTTCACTCAATCCAGCTAGTTTCTGGAGGAAGTCTGGGACCAGCAAAAAAAAATTTAAAAAGATAAATAAATAAGCCATGACTTGAATGATGGATGATTGCTCTTGGTTTTTATTCTACATATTTAGTGTCATTACCAAACTGGCACAAATTGTATTATGAAATCATCTTGTTCACTCAATAGTCTCATCAGCTAAAGCCTTTTCCATAAGCCATTTCTTAAAGCTAGAGATTACACTTTTTTTTCCCTTCTTCTCTCCTATTTCTTTAGCTATTCTGAAGGATAAACAGGTTTTAAGATTGAATACTTTTTGTAGGCAGAGTTAGGAATTTGCATGTTTATTGGTTTTGTTGTTGTTTGTGCCTATTTTTTTCCTCTTCTTCATTATAATTGAATAAGTTGCTTTTATGTAACAAACATGATTTTCTTGCCTGGATAGCTTGGCTTTTGCCATGACAGAAGAAGAATTTGCAGTCTCAGGATTCCTTTCCTCTTGCTTTGGTGTTTCTTCAGTTTTCTATCCTGTTGCATAAGGAGGTTTTAGTGCAGCTCAACGTGGGTAAGAGACTGTTCTTTCACTAAACTACTGAGACGGAGTTAATATACTTCCTCTTTTTAACTTGAATTCATTTATATTTGATGGGAAAAGGTGGGAGGGAAAGTATTTCATGTTCACTTAGAAATGCTGGCAATAAATTAAAAAAAATCCAAACAACTAAACACAACATAACAGGAAGAACAAAAGAACAGGGGAAAAGAACATCATGTAGTTCTGTTTCTACTTATTTCCAAATTTACATATTTCTTATTAAAAGGAGAAGAGAAAGTGTCCATGGTAACAATGCTAACTCGATTTATGAGAGGTTACAGAGAGCACTTGGCCTTGAAGGATATGCATACTTCGGGAATGAGATTTTCTTTCTGTTATAGATTCATAATATTTCCAGTGCCTTATGACTTTGATCATCTGTTCTCACCCAGTAGCTGAGAATCCATCAGTATGGCTAGTTAAGGAATAGCTCCTTAAAACAGCACTGTGAGGAAATACAGAAACTCAAAATCTTTACCTTCTGACCAGTGCAAATTTGGCAAGTGGAATAAATGACTGGTCTCAGCCTCATTATTTCTGGTCAGTCTCCTCAGAACTGTCATCACCTGAGTTCAGTGCTCAGCTACATTTGGGATCAAGGGTCTTTGCTCATCACTGTAAGGAACACAGTGCTGCAAGTCATTTCCACAGGCTGTTGGCTTTTTTCTTAATGTGCAGCAGGTGTCATCTGCAGGGGCTGTCTCAAAAGGCACATAAATGGCTACGTGAGGGAATAAAAGAAGAAACATGTTGAAATGAAAAAGGTACTGAATTCTTTGGCATAGCTTGACAATTGAGTGTCACCATTTCCTCTCTTGCACTGCTGTCAGAGGTCACATGGGAAGATGCACTGACCAATGGTTATCAACACAAACTGGTTTGGACCTAAATGGACTTTTGTTTCCAGCTTTCTCTCTGATTTTCTATGTAAAGTGAGGCAAGTGACTCAGCTCCTTCTGTCATTATCCTCTTTGGCCTGTAGGTTAATCAGATCCAGGAATGTCTCTCTTGATGGTATTCTCAGCTGAGATTTCACCTGAAACATCTGATTCCACCATGACAGGAAAAGCAGGGAGGGGAAAGACACAGGAGTGTTAGAAGACTGTTCTTGTAATTCTTTCACAAAATTGTTGCCATGAATCTCAAATGTCAGGACCCACAGTTGAGTACTCTGGAAAGTTCTTAGGTCGTCTTTCTTAGTGCACACGGCATTGTGGGGTTTTTGAATGGCTACATTAGCATTTTCTCCATTTGCAGACTCTTTTCAATGGTCAGAGATGTTTTACCTTAAAACTTCCTCTCCTTCACTGAGATGAATAGAAATTTTTTTTCCTACAAAATGCAAAAGTGTTTGAAGACATCAGAGTATAAAACCACACCAGTCTCGTGAGTGGTGGTGGAAAGGAAATAAAGGTTTTATTGCTTGATTATCTGCACAAAAGATTTTTCTTGAAAATCAAGATCCATGACCTTTTAACTTCAATAGAAATACCACCCATTTAAAGAATATATCCACATTACATGATTGTGTATGGACAGTGAGTGGAGAATAGCATTTAAAATTCAAAATGCAGGGGAAATCAGGAAGGCAGACCATTACACACACACCCACACCCACACACCCACACACCCATGCATATATGGAAATATATGTGCTGCATTTTGACTTGTTTCCTTTATTTTTCAGTAACAAAATAATGCATTTTTTCCAAATTATGACCATGGAAACAGCCAGAAGCTTTTTGTAATTCTCCTATTCCTTCCAAGAAGGTTTGACTAATTCAACAAGTAAACTGTACACTGTGAAAGCATTGAAAGTTTGCTCATAGCTGCTGAGAAATTAATAGAGGGGAAAGTGGGGAGTAGAGACGGAACCAAGAGAATAGGCACAGTTGCTGTGTTTTTAGGCTGTCTTAGAAGGCAACAAATTCAGCCTTGACAAATGTGCAAAAACCTGAAAAAAATAATGCTATAAAAGATATTAGGGTAAAATATCTAAGAGATCATATAAGTCTCACGGTAGGAAATCTTTATATGCACCACTTGTCTCATATTGCAAGTAATATTGTGACTTTGTTTGTGTATGATATATTTTTTAAGCTTTTGGGGTAATTTTTTTATTCTTATTTGGGAATTTATGATACATGGGTTAGAGTAGTGTCATTCTGAGTTCTCTTACTCATTATTGTATAAAAGAGACCTGGAAGAGCAGTATATCTCTTGCTTAGCATTTGTTATGCCAAAAAAATAAATTATGACATTTATTGAATTATTAAAGTCATGACATTTTAAGAAACTGAATCTGATTTTCTCCAACATTAGGAAACTTTGCCCAGGACCCTCAAAGGAATCTGGGCTTCTAACCTCCAATTTCACTGGCAGAGCTGTCAGAGGGGTTTATCCAGTTCAGTTTAAATGAGTAACAGGTTCACAATCTCTTCAGGATACCTAAGATATTAATCAGAATTATTTAGTGGATATGGTTTTAGTGTTTGAAATTTCTCTTAAAAGAAGAAGTTTCAGCTACAGTCCTTTGTCATTATGGATTATATGCATGAATTTCTGAATTTAAATATTGCTAACCTTGAGGCACTGGGGGTAGTTTACTGGTCCTGTGGAAAAAAAAATTAAAAAGGAAAAAAAGTTGGGAAAGGACATTTTCTTTTTATCATTGTAAAAATTTCACCTTTATTTTTCCAAATGTATTTAATGTTTTCTAAGTCAGATCTTTTTGTTTCTATGAAATTACATCATATTTATAAATTCCTTCTAGTGCACTCTTTAAATAAGTGGATGTTCAGAATAGGAAAGTTTTCCTTCAGATCAAGCACTTCACTATACCCAAAATACATATGTGGGAGGGAAAGCTGTTTGGCTGGCTGACTGTATTAATCAGATTTCAGAAGTATTTCTGAAAACTATCGTAAATCCCTGTTCAGTAATGCTGCTTCTGCTCGTTAGGTAGAGTTGGAGATAGTTTTCCACATCAGCACAATAGTAATTGTAGGGTAGCTGAAAGGGTTCCATTCAGCCTGGGCTGCACAAGGTACCCGAGATCCTGGGTAAGTCTATAGACTTCTGGACAATGCTGATTTCTGTGGGCTGTATTTTATTGCTTCTATTTTTAAGCTCAGTCTGTCCAAGACTAATATGTCTATTCAAGCTTCTCTCTGGTCTTTACATCATAAGCTTGATTTCCATGGGTAGAAAACATGGACTTGCAGACATGAAGTTTATATCGCATTGTAATTAATATTTAATGTCTCATTCCAGCTTTTGTTTTGAAGAAATTTCATGGTTTAAAATAATAAACTGGTTCTAGAAACCGTTGAAAAAATTGATATGTTCTCATTAGGGTCAAGCAGCACAAGCCCTGTAGCTGAAAAAATTCAGTGTAGATCAGTTGTCTTCAATGGTGCTCTTCAGGTGATGTCTGCCTCAGTATTCCCAAATATACCTCCCATACTTGCTTATTTTTAGTTCTTTCTATCCTAACTTTCTCTTCCTCTGTCTTTCATTGCAGTTAAAGAACTAGCTGATTACCCAGGTGGCTTCACAAGCCTGGTAAAGGTTGGTCTAAGCAGGAAAAAAAGAGCAGCGATATGACCTGTCTGGACCAACAAAAGTGAAATAAACATTTCAAAATAACTTTTATAGAGCTAAAATACAAATAGAACCTACACCACGTCCTGCTTTATCCTATGCAGTTAGAAAACAGGAAGGGCACCACATGAGTGATTCTATAAAATAGAGGCTTTCTGAATGTTATAAGCAAAACCCATGATTCCTGACTTTTCCTTGCTTCTACACTTCAAAGAAGTTAACTCATTTACTGGTTTTTCTACTCCTTACATGGACAGAAAAAGCTAAAGCTCTGATTATTCCAGTTAGAGCAAAATCATATTCATACTTGCAAACTGAAGGATTCATGTCCCTCACATAGACCTTGCACCTCACCTTCACCTACAGACTTTTAGAAGCAAAAATATAACTCCCTCTCCACACACATTCAGCAGCCTAAAGTCTTGGGCTATGTCTTGAAACATGAATTCCATAAGGGTAACCCTCCTAACCTCCTCTTAATGATGATAGAACACATACAAACTAGTGAGCAAAGAAAATAAAATTCTCTTCATTTCTTGTAAGAGGCCAGAAAGAATTACCAGAAAAGGAAAGGCGACTATTACACTGTACAGATGTGACTGGGTAAGTGCAAAGTGAACAGACTGGGAAAATTGAGCTGTTTGTTTATCCTGACAACAATGTGCATTTCTGCACTTTACATCATGCCAATACTGCATAACTTCACTCCGGAATTTCATGGTGAATCCTGCTTTTCAGCACTTGTGAATGTTTACCATTTCAATAATTTAGAATTTGCAACAAAGACAAGGATTACCTAGAAGTGAAGGAATTACACAGAAGTGTTCCCTGTTACAGCTTAACAGCTTCACAGGTAGATCCTGTATTTGCTAAGAGGAACTGTGAATTTTTCTATGGTGCTTCTAAATAGTCACTTGCTAGAAGCATTGCCCTTGGAAGCTCCCTTTATTTATCTGCCATGCTAGTGCACTATTTGCTGCCCACATTTGGCTTTCCTGGGGAAACCTGAAACAAGGCAGCACTGAAGAACTCTGAAGGTCTGAGTGCAGGTAAAAGAGCTTGTGATCTGGTGAAACTGGAAGCAGAGGGAACAGAGAGGCAGCACTTGTCATTCATATTCCAGAGCACAAAATGTTCTACTCTCAGAGGATGAAAGCCAGTGAACAATGGTTATAAATTAATTAATGCTTCATGGACTCCTAATTTTATATCTTTTGCATTAAATAGTCATGGAATGAAATGCATAAACAGTACTATTAGAGTAGATAGAGAGCCATATTTCTCTGTTTCCAGGTGAATGCCTATCATGAGAACACGGAGTCAGGCTCTGCTGCGCTCTCCCCCCATTCCCTCCAGTCTTTTGAGCAATGCGGAACAGGTTTTTACAGGAGAAATTGAAAATGCCAACTCACATTAGCCAGTTGATTAGTAGTTATTGCACTCTCCAGAATAGTGGATTTGCATCTCAAAAAGAAGAGTTAAATCCAGGTCCCCTCCTTTTCAGCTGCTTGGTGTAGCTGCAGAGTACTTTAGATGGGTGGATATTGTGTATTCTGCTGTGTGGTAGGTGTGTCCCAAAAGCATTTGCTGAATTGGGTGTGGTGCTTGGAGAAGTGCCCAATGCGGGGACTTCAAAGGGCTGAGGAATTAGATACCCCTTGTGTGAGTCAGATCAGAAACATTTTTTAGCTTAGCATATGGAGAAACAGAACTCAAGGCAACCAAAGCACTTCACGTCCAAATTTCGATGCCAGCTAAGTGGAAATTTTAAGACTGTTCACCCAGGTACTTTAAATACTGCAAAGGTCTCATTTCGATTTATAAAATTCCGTTGTGTTCAGAACTGTCTATGGTGTTACCATAGGTATGGTCCAGGAGAACGGCACGCTGGCTGTAGGAGGGCTTGTGGTGACTGTCAGAGATGGACTGTTTCCCATAGTGTCATAAACTGCCTGCAATATACATTGATAACATACAGTAAACAAAACAACAACAAGGAAAACAGGGGGAAAAAAACCCTGTAATGCCCAGCAGCCCAAATACTGTTAACAGCAACTTTTATCATAACTGTGTAATGGTCCTGATAATTGGTCCCATCATGTCAGACAGTATACAGAGGGGAGAGTAAAGGTAGTTGCTGCTTAGTAAAGCAGTAATAAATTTGAGAGACCTAGAGGAAAATGTCTAAGTACAGCAGCTATGAGACAGTAAAAAGCAATGAACTGAGGTGTCCTGAATCCCAGGGTAGGGCACGGTACATCATTCATGTGTGGAAATACCTGTTGCAGATGGCAACATCAAGATATCAAATCACTATTAGCTTTTCAGAAACAACTGTCAGAAAAGCAGCTTTGATAACATTGACCCTCCTCAGCCTCTGCAGATGCCAGCTATCGCCCTTGACAGTAGGTTTATCATTGCTTTGAGAGAAGTAAACTGATCTCTCTCAGTCATCTGTTAGTTTTTTTTCCCAAAGAAAGGGCCAATTTTGTAGAGTAACACATAATTTGTTTAGCATTACCCATAACATTTTATGATTGCTTTCATAAAACTCCCACTTTCTGGCAGCTTTTCTTACCCCAAAAAATGTGTGAAGGAAGGAAATAGAGCCAAGAGTAGTTGTCCTAGTCATCACCAGAGCACTTGGGATGGAAGAAAGTCTTTAAATATGGGGACCAACTCAGAAGTGGGTGGAAGATAATTTGTGTAAATTTGCCTTTAACAATTTTATTTACCATGGCTTATTTAAATCTATTTCTATTTCTCTGTTTCTGGAGATGTGTGGCTTAACCTATTTTTTTCCTCACTATTCTTTTTGTAGTTTTAAACTATTGTGGGTGTAAAAAATGTAAAAAAACCCACCAAAACTGTCAGAGCTCTGACAGGTGTCCTCTGACAAGTCTTTCCAGGGAGTTTTTAGGAGTTACTTCTCCTAAGCTTGCCCCTGTCTCTCCTCCCCCACACTATGTAGGTCACAATCCGGAAGGAGCCTACACATCACATTCACTGACTGACAGCCTGAACCATGAGCTTAACCCCGTTTTTATCAGCTGTTCAACCTAGAAAGTACAGCTGGGTTCTGAAGTTGATAAAGCTCCCATTTCCCTTCTGAATCTGCTCTGGAGGTGATCCTATCTGGCAGGAGAGCGAGCACAGCAGCGCGTTCCATCGCTCCAGGAGTCAGACAGAGGGTGCCTGTTGGAGATCTCAGATCCCTGGAGCTCTTTGCCTCACAGCCACTTTCTAGTATTTTAGAATTTTCTTTTCTTCCACATCCCCCAGGGAGGCTAATTTCATGGCTCAGCACATCTCGACTGTCCAAATTATTGTTTTTCCCTTCTGGATACTCAGCCTGAATTTTCCTCTTACACTAACCCCATTAGTTACTTGCATGATTAAACTAGGTGGGTGAGCCTGACAGAATGTGAAGTCCTTCAAAACCCTCCAGTTTTGGAGAGTGTAGGTTTGCAATCTGCATTTGACTTGGAGAATATTTTTTCTGAATAAACACACACTCATTATGGTAATGAATCATTAAAGTTGAAAATATGTTAAAAATATGTATATATCTATGTATATAAGCAACTATTAAGGCAAAAAATATCATTGTGGAAGTGATCTGGCTGCGAATTGGGGATTCCTTGAATAAATATCTTCACATTTGTAGGATAGGCCGTCTTCTGGTATTTCAGTGATGGTTCAAAGGATTTGAAACTCTTTTAGTTTATTTTCTCAAACGGAAACTGTAGTCCCTACTAAAACTGCCATGGCAAAAAGAATACAAGGACAGAAAAATATGCTATTTTCTGCACTCCACTGCTGGAAGTCCCCAACATTTTTTCCTGATAATGTTTCTCTCCTCCTCAATTATTCAGTGTCTTATCACCTACTCTTTAATTGGATGCAGGGAAAACCATAGAAACCTAAAACCTCCTACTAAACCCTGCAAAATAAGGTTGACTTCTGTATCCGTTATTAGGTGCTTCATGAGAATAAAAATAAACCCAAATAAATTATTTATGCAGTTATATCAATGTTTCTAAAATGAAAAATTATTAGTCCTGGAAAAAGGAGCTGATAAGGGAACAATCCTACTGACATCTGTCATGAGGATGATCCTCTGCAAGTGGCCGTTCCTTGGGGTTCAGTGTGGTTCAGTGTCACAGTTCTCCCCTCCTTACTCACTCTTCGTCACAGATCTCACAAGAACTCAGTGTGAGACAATGGACTGTGTGAGCAATGGAGCTAATCAAGGTTAATAAGCTCAGTTTTATAAATGAGAAAATTTTTCAGAGCATCTATAATTTTTTCTGCATTTAGTCATGTCATTTAAAAAAAATGTCAGCACAATGGCTTTAAATATTACAAATTAAATTTACTACCTAAATGAAGATCATTGATATCACAGACAAGCAGGAATAATTTAGACCTTAATTGGACCTCTAAAGGTAATTAATTTTCCAGTGATGTTTGGTGTAAATATTCTCTTCTTAATTTATTGAAGTAGAAATCTGAAATGTTCATGCATCCAAGTGTGCTTCAGTTATAAACAGAAAAATTAGGGATGCCCAATACCATTTTTGTTCTTTTTTTTGTCAGTGTCAGCAGACTGCCATGAAAGTGGTACAAATACAGCAGTTATGCCTTAAAGGTTTTAATAGCTGATACCCTAATCCATAACCATCTATCAGTACATGCTGGCATTTGACATAAGAAGTTGTATTTCAAACCAAAATAATTGACTATGTTTATTTAATGGGACATAGCTGATTTATACAATGGGACCTAAGCCACTTACTGAGCTAAAGCCTAAATGATTTGGAATCAAGGACATGATGGAAGCGACTCAGGTTTTTTTCCATGTAATATTTCCTAATAATAGGTAGGAAAGCCCAAACTGTGTGTAGTAGGTTTGTATTTGTTGTAAGGGAGTCTGCAATTCCACTGGAAGATATTTAGAAATCTGCAAATGAAAAAGGCTTAACACTGTGAGCTATTAATTATGAAGTTTCCATGGAAACATCATTATTCCCTCTCCTTGAGAAGTGAGATAACATGTATTGTGAACAGGAGAACACAGTTATTGACAACAATCTGAAACTTTGTAGAATATCCTCATATAAAATGAAGTCATAAAATAAGTTCAGTGTGATGGTGCACATATCTTTCCCTTTTGCAGCTGTTGCATGGGATTCTTGTTCTTTTCTGTTCTTGTTCTTGTTCTGTTAAAGCGGGAGCCCACTGACCTCTTTAAAGAGGTGAGATTTTCAGAAGGCTTAAAGATAGCGAGGTAGGAACCAACCAGCTCATGAGTGGGATTTAAAGAAAATAAAGACTTAAATATCATTGGGAACAAAGAAATTTATATGCTCTGGTAGAATCTAAGGCTCCCTGATGGAGCAATCAGGACATACATCCACCAGCTGTGGTCACTGCTTAGGTGGGGCCTCAATTTCAGCATTTCTTCATCCTCTGATACTTAAAGTCTCTTCTCCAAAATAGAAACTACATATAATACAGTCTATAAACGGATGTAATTTTCAATTTTTGGCTCTTCTATTACACTGTGATGATCTGCTAATCTTCCCTGTCTTTACACTAATAGTGGATAGACCTCCCTGGCTCCAGGGGCTGCCCAGCTCCTCCAGGTCTCACCAGGCTCGCGACCTGCTCACCAGACCTCACTGCTTTGCTCTTGGGAGGAGGCCAACAGCCAGTTTAAATCTGAGCCGCTGCTTTCTGCCTTTCCTATTTGCTTTTGCACTGGAGAATTTTTTGAGAAGCTGATCAGGTCAAAGATTAAAATGGTCCAAAAAAGTGATTAATTGCTTCAGTAAGCAACGACATGCAGAGCAGTAGTGTGGACTCATCTGGGGAGGGGGTGGGTGGTTACCCAGAGGTAATTCTGAATGTGGGTGCGTTGAATTTTGTGAATAGTTGTAAAAATCAAAGTGGTTTTGATAATTAGTAAAAACAGATCATAATTTTCCCCCCAAATCGACATGCTTATAAATTCTGTATGAAAATATGCTAGTTCTAATTTGATTTAAATTTCCTCTGAGAAGAGGATGAGAGCAGCATTTCCCAAAAGCTCTATTCTAGCTCTTTTATTTTTCCTTTCAATTTTCCTTCAGGTTTCCACTAAGTGAATAATAAATGTGTTTTCTTCAGAAATTACATGCCTAAAAGTGAACTTCTTTGCTTATAAGCTATGTAGGAAACCATTTTTCATATTGTACCTGCATGAATATCTAACATTACACAAAAGCTAATGAAACGCATTTTTCCAAGACAAAATCTAAACTGTAGAATGTAAGGATTTGACTTTATAGGACAATATGAACTTTCTTAAAGCCTCATTTTTTACATGCTTAAAAAAAATAAATTATAGGTAAAAAGTAAAAATGCCTAAGAATGATAAAAGGATACTGGGATGACAAGGCCTGATTCTTTGAAGGCAGGAAACAGTAATATTTTTCTCCTGACATTAGTATTTCATGTTTGCACAATTTTAAATCCTTATTTTTCCAGTGATACATAGCAATTTGGAGTTATCTGTGAAGCATTAGATTATCAGTCACACTTCTATTAGATATTAAATTAAATCATACTATCAAATGAACTAAACGTCAGTCAAAAGTGAAAGAAAAAAAACCCAAAAAACCAAACAAATGAAAAATGAGACCCAAATCGCAAAAAGGAAGTCTAGGTTAAGGATGCATAGGTCTAGAGATAAAAATATCATGTCATTTACATTTAAATAAGCCAATGAACACAGTGTTCTGATCATGTAGAAGCTGTAAAAGGATGAATTTTGGCTATTTCAGGAAAAAGAACATAAACACCCAGATACCAGTGACTTTCTGCACTGTGTGAGACGTGCCATTCTACATCACTGAGTCCCTGACAGCAAACCTGTCAACCACACCAGCCATCCGGTGTACACAAACCATTTGCTGTCTCTGGGCAGAGCTGCACAGCCTCCACAGAGATGCAGAGCGGGTGGAGGAGGGAAAGAAAAGGCTCCACGGCAGCCTGGGCTCGCTGGGTGGGAGAACCCTCCTGTGCTGCTCAGCCAGCCTTCAGGGTCCGTGTAAGTCACATTGTCCTGTCCCCACACGGGGGAGGACTGGGGTTGGTGACTGGGAGAGCCCCGCCTCTGAATGTCCTCGCTCAGTGCCGTGCCCTCCGGTGTGCTCAGCCTCTGCGTGCTCGCAGCCTGCCTTCCAGAAAGCACGTCTTGCCCATGACTGCCAAGTTTTCTCCTGCGTGCGTATGAGCATCTCTGAAGCCACTTCACACCACGCGGGGCCGTATCGGGGTTTCAGCGTGAGACAGGATCACATTCTCTCTGCCTTATTTTCACTGAGAGCCCAAACAGTACCTCCCTTCCTGACCATCTGACAAATTAATTTAAAATCTTGGCTTGATTGCAAGGCCATGGCAAGATTCCCACTGGATACTAAGTGAATATGTTGTTGCTACTGACTGCAAAATCATTAGATGATGGAGAGAGTTGATCTCAGCCTAAAGATGCAGCAATACAGGTGATGCTCACTGGGATTGTGAACAAACTGGGGACCATTTTCTCGTTCTGGAAATCCTTGGCACATGTGAACCTTTGCAACAGAGTCTGTCACATGCCAGGGAAGGCTCCAGTCCTTTATATCTCTTGTGACAAACAAGGGATCTGGGACTCTTGGCTGAGGTGGAGATTCACTAGGTAACCCCAGTGTTTAACAACTCCTTGTACATTTTGCTCAGCAAGTTTGCTGGCTTCAGGCACAAAATATATGAGGTGTTTTGCTCATGATTTGCAACAGAAAATTTTCTAATTCACTTATGCCTGAGGAATAGAATAGAGAATTCAAATGTCTTTAAATGTGAATGCCAATAATCAATAGCACAGCACTTTGAAGCGGGGACAGACTGTGTAATCTGTTCAACCTGTTCACGTGGCTGGAAAGATTGTCTCACTGGTGATGACAGAATTGACACAATTGCTCCATTTTTGCCTATGCTAAAACAATTATCTACAGTAAACAGATATTCAGAATAAAGTACAAACTTTTCTCAGTGCTTATTCCACTGTAATGCAAGATTTATTCACTGGCAAGGTAGTTCTCACAGGATTGGCAGTTGAGTTTTGTTTTCTTTCCCTCATGAACTTGTAGCTATTCTTACTTGTCAGCATAGCTGAACAGTTCTTTTGTTAATCTGATCTAATGATCACAAGGCTCAGGGAAAAAAGGATACCAAGGCAACTCCAACCCTGGCACAAACACATCCAAGTGCATTTGATTACAAGTATATCACAAAGACACTCTAAGACTGGAAACTGTCCATTTAAATTTTGCTGTTTTCTTAGGGAAAGGTCAGAATCTTTATTCAACAGTGCTTTCTGTAAATTGGAAAACTCTTTTCAAATTACTTTGGTAGGTAGCAGGGACTATCATTGCTTCTACCCAGCTTGTGCTGCAGAACTAGTCCTTAGAATGACCCTTAACTGAAGCAGAAAATGGAACTACAGTCTACCAACTAACCTCTTTGGTGCAATCTAGTTGTCTCTTGAGACTTTTTAATTTTCTTCAACAAATCCAGACACAATGATAGCAATGGCAATGAGAACTGCAGCTTGAGAAATCAATATAAATTACTGCAGCAACCAAAGCTACTGCAGCAACCAAAGCTGTTGCAGGTGTGACTTGTAGGGTGCCAGAGAAGTGGAGTTGTAACAAAAATACAATGGATGGTAGATACTATTTTGATTCACAGAATGCATCGTTGCTATAAAGGAATTCCCTTTCCTTCCTGTCTTCTTCCACGCAAGACTTTGATTTACAAAAATTCAGTTCAAAATAAGATATTAAGTTTCAATTATCAGTGTTTGTATTAACAGCCTTTTCCAGTCTTTCTGCAGCAGACCATGCCTAACCTCTGGGCTGATGCTTCCCAAATCATACAATATCTGATTGTATGTTAATGGCATTTGGCTTGGTGTGCTTGATTTAAAGATAAATATGCATCAGTAAATACAGAACAGTAAGCACAATGAATGCACCATATCCACGTAAAATATGGTAGCATTCTGAGAAGAGAGAGTTGTGTTTATCTTTATTAAGTGTAAGGACTAAAAGGCATTATGGTAATTCATTTACAAGTTGGAAATATTGTGGGAGATGGATTTAATAAGTATAAAGAGAAAGAAAATACAATTCATTGAATTATTGCAAATAACATATATTACTTGTCTTTTAAACATATTTTCATATATTGAGTGTTAAATATGCAAAGCAGTGGCATTTACAGCTCTCTGTGGAGGCTGATGGTTTGCCAGTAATGTTACATATTCTGTATTATCAAAATGAGTTAACTAAGAATCTCAAGTCTAGTGCTGAACATGACCTATGGATCAACTATATATTTAGCTCTAGGGCTCAGCCGTTTGGGTCTTGAAGTGCTCACAAAGTGAAACTTACTGAGCTCAAGACAGTTTTAACTGGGAATACTAATAACACAAGCATAATTCAGATATTCAACTGCTCTTCTACCTGGGAAACCATTTGTTCATCTTGTTTCAAATTTGACAGAGACTTCTACTTGATTTTCCCCTGTCATTTACCAGGCTTTGAAATTAATAAGTTAATATGCCTTCAGTTATAGATTCTGTTAATCATTGCAGAAACTGCAATGCTAAAAAAATTTCCTACCAGGTTGATGTGGATGGAGTTTTGTTTGACTACAGAAGAAATTCTGCTTGACTTCCTTTGACTGAGGGAACTTCTGCCCTTACTCAGGTTGTATAAAAACGAAGGGGCAAATCCACAGGGCAAAACCTCAGATGACACAGCCTGACCCCAGTCCTCAGATTTTCTGCAGCTAGAGACAGAACTCTCCTCTTCTCATGGAATTACTGGGCCTGGGGTTATCCATCCACAAAAGAGGCAGAGATTTCCTGCTCAAAGAGGTCGTGTCTCAAAGACATGTGGAGGATTGTGTCTGATTCTTGCTGATCTCCAGCCAAAGATCAGTGTCACCCCCATAACACCAGAGGAGAGAACTTATTGGTTGCTTCACTTGGGACTCTGATCTACAGAAAATCCCAAGACATTCAAAAGTCCTGAGCATTGATCCCATCCCTTCATTTCAGTATGATCTGTTTGTTGCCAGTCCACTTGAAAAGTAGGCCCTAACTGAGGACGCACAATTGTGAAAATAATGATCTTTGAAATTAAACCTTTGATGCCCCATTTTATTTCTGCAACTAATCTTAACATCTTTGAATGCTGAGATTACATAAAGTGTCTGACTTTCAATTTTGTACAGAGTAGCTCAAAAATTATGGTGACAGAGGAAGTCTTATATTACATTGGACCGGTTCCAATATTAGTTATTTAATTTTGAGTATGCAGAGTGTAAATGAATGCATTTCATTATAGTGGTTTGGTTTTCATGTGAATCAAGAAAACATTGTTTAAATTGGGGAAATGGTTTAGAATTTAAATTGCCAACATTCAGATAGCTGTGGATTTAAACAGAGAATAGGTCTCAGTGGACAGCTTCTCTTCCAAAAAGATTGCATGGCAAGGTCTGAATGCCACCAGTTTTGAGAATTCTGAGACCCAGATGCCATGCCAGAATTCAAGTGAACACAATATTGATATCTTCCAGTGTTAGGCATCTAAATTAAGGGATTTGATTAGGATTGAACTAATTTATACAAGAAATAGAGAAAAAACACTAGTTTTAGTAAACTGAAAGCTCTGTTGAATTAGGAAGCATAAACATCTCATTTAGATATCAAAACCAATGTAAGTTTATAGATGTGTTTGTATAAAAACATTCTACTCCACCAGAAGCAGTCATAGGTTTCAGTTTGAGTTGTTTTGGTACAAGTTTCTTTTTTTTTTTTAATCATGAGGTAGAAATTGCCCATAACCTTTCAAAGAGCTTTACATTTCCATTTGTTTACTGAATATCTAGGATCTTTGAGGAGCACCTTTGAATATTTTTTTATACAAAAGTTGCTCTAAAGTGTTAGTTATTAAATGCTTGCTGGGTAAAACAAAGGTCTCTCAGAATTAAGTAGATATGCCACTAGCAAAAAGACATATTGAATAATAAAATGCTTAGTGTGCCCAGCATAGTTTTGTGTAACTCTAAATTTATTTATAGATTTTGACTTTATAATAGGCATCAATGTATCTCTACTTTACAGTTTACCAATGCACCCAGAGGGAAGGTTCATTCTAATCAAATTGGCTATCACAAAAATAAGCATGGGAAAAAAAATCAACAAACCCCTGGCATTGTAAACATTGTAAAAAGACAGATGATTGTGTTGCTAAGTTTCTTCTACCTTGAAACTAATTCTCCATGGTTCAGCTGTTGGTTCCCAAACCAGGTAGAGCTTCTGGGTTTTGCTGCAGTGCTGTACTTCAAGGCAGACAGGTACTGAGTGTGGGCAGCAAACACAGCCAGCTGAGTCAGCTCTGTGCTGTGCTCGTGTCTGGAGTAACTCATCAGGAGACAGGCCAGTGAAATGTCTCACATTATGAGAAATAGCTAAGAGGAAGTTCTGGAAAATAAACTCTGCCTTCATCTTTCTTCATCAAAACCTGTTGAGGGGAATGCTTTTATAGATAAGGATGGGACATGGCATTTGTGGCTGCCTTTACTGGTGTCTTTGAACTGACTATCTCTCTTTCCTGTGGGAAAGACCATTGAATCCTCTTCAGGCTTCCCTAAGCTATAATAGCATTACGAATTATTTTCAGGAGTTTCTGTTTTCTCATACTTAGCAATATTGCTAAGTGATTGGGATCTGGGCACAGGTGGCTGCCTTTGCCCTTGCCATGGGAAACTGTGCTGCTGACACAGTGCCCCAAAAAAGGGACAGTCACCGTGCCACTGGGTTAAACACAGTCCTGTGTTGATTGAGGACTTTTGTATTTCCAGAAGGTGACTGTATTTGGGACATATAAGCAACAGGAATTTGTGTGAAAAAAAGTATTGTAACTAGGGCTAGGTTAATCATTAATTATAGAGTTATTTGGAAAGTATTTTCCATTTTATATTTATATTATAGATAAATATTTATAATATATTAATAAGTACATATGTATGTATTTTATAACATTTTAATGATATATTTCTTTTAGAAACATAATTCCTCAGATTAAAAAGAAAGCCCTTTCGAGTGTTTGGCTCTCTTAAAAAAGCAGAGAAATGCAGAAAGTCAATATTACCTGCAAAAATGTTAGTTTTAATCAAAACCCATTATCCATCAAATATTTTCAACAAAAAACATTTACCAGGAATCATAATTAGTTTTCAGTGTTTTCTTTGCACCCTTCCCTGTTTGTTTTATACTTTCGTGCCATATTCTCTCATTTGAGTGACAGACTTTATTAAATACTGTTGGAGAGTGACTATTCTGTGTGTAACCAGCCAAGACAGTCAGGTCTGAGGATCTCAAGAGGTCCTGTCCAATCTATCTATTCTGTGATTTGGGTACCTTTTCTGAGGGGGAAGCCTCAGTCTATTTTGACAATTTCCTCAACTATTCCATGCAAATGGTTTTGCATGAGCAGGATGACAAAGGAGCAAGGCTTGACAGGTGAGCAATGCTTGATTTAGGCAAATTTGCAAACTCCGTTCTTTTATTCCCTTTTCTTGCACATAATTTTTCTGAGTTCTCAGCTGATTTTACACAACTGTAGCCCAAGAGCTGCCAGGTAACTACATTCATTTAAAAGAGCTTCAAACAGGATTTATACCAGAGAATTTTGCTGTACCTGATCTTTGGCTTCATGCATTACTGTGTAATTACGATCTCTTATGCTTCATTAATTAATATTCATTTAAGTAACACAGGCAACATAAGCACACAAACAGGATTTAGTTATCTACAATCCAAGACAGTCGTAAAGGAATAAAGTTATTCTTCAGTGTTCATTTGTTTGTTTTTAAAAGTTGATAACTAAATCTCCAGATCAGGAAACACATGCACAGTTACTGGCATGAGACTAAATTGCTTTCCTTGTAACATTTCAACATCTTGTTTATTTGCAGCTGCAAATTTCTCAGCTGAGAATCTGGGCAGAAATGCTACAAAATTTTATATACAAAAAAAAGGGAATCAATCTGCTAAAGAGAAAAATGAAAATGAATGTGTTGTTCAAAAGGCTCAATGTTTTTTTCCTTCACAAAATAGAAAAAACTATGCATCTAATTTCATTATTTTTAAGTCTTTTGAGGCCACTTGATGTTTATTCAATAGAAGGACTTGCATCATCTCTCCTTAGGTGCATTAAGTGAATTTAGTATTTCACTTTCGTGGCCAAAAATATGTCACTGGTGTGAGGAATAGCACAAACCCCATAAACTATAGACAAGTTGAATTGTATTCTGTCATCTTCATGACCACAATCTCTATGCCTTAAAAAGTTGTAGCTGGCTCTATTTCACCCTGTGCTCAGTATTGATGAAGCAATAAAAGGTGGGTATTAACATCAAAGAACCAATAGTCAAATAATTGTTTAGCTGTGTGGGAGACATCGAGGCTGCAGTCAAAAGTACATAAATTTGAAAACAGAATCCACGTCCATGGCTGGAATCTGTGGAGAGCTGTCAGAAAGGGCAGGTTAGAACAAAATATCATATAGTATAAACAATCAGAAACCATTATTCTTTCCCATGATTTATCTACTGTTAAAATTTTGTTCAGTGCTTTACAGACAGGTCTGAAGACACAATAAGAAATCAAAGAGTGAAGAGACTTATGCAGTACTTAATAATGCAGGCATCACCATCTAAGCAAGCTCAGTGGGAATATATTTTGCTTTTCAGTTTAGGTTGTGACACTCACAAGCCCCTGACGGTGCACCTAACTTTGCCAGGCAGGCTATGAGCGATGGTGTGGTAACAGGTCCATGTTAAAGCTAACAGCTTCTGTCTGCTGGGCTGAGCGAGGAAGGTGCCTTTGTGCTCACACGTGGCTGTGAACTAGAGCAGATGAAATGTAGGCACATATTCTTCATATCTGCTGCTTTTGCAGTGAACCAGGGAGCTGAACCTGAATCTTCCATGTACCAAGTCATCGCCCTGCCTCCAGGGAATACTTCACTCAGTGCCACTGCATAAAGGATAGAAAAGCAAGTGTTTCCTCACCCCTGCCTTGCAGGCTTGTCCTAAGCAAGCAAGGCCTGTGATTTACGATAATTCTACCAAAAATGTCATTTCACTGCATATCTGTTTCTGTGCCAGAATTGCAGGCATTGACTCCAGCAGGCTTAGCCTGGGATTATTAAAAAGAGCTTCCTGGAGGCAGCTGATTTCCCAGCAACTCAGACTTCCTAGGAAAATCTGGGAGCAGTGATTATTCCATCATTAGAAGTCAAAGCAAAGCAGATGAAGATACATCTCAGAAAACATACTGCCATGAAAGGGTGATAGGCTGAATGTGGCAGCGGGGGCTTCCTCTCTGATTCCCTAAGATGAAAGAAAGCATAGATTTGGAGTCCTGGCATTTCAAAATTACTTCCTTGGGACTACAGTTTGTCTGGGACACTTCAGACAGATTTAACACTCTGGACTAATATGCGGCAAGGTCCACATCACAGCACATCATTTCTCTAGCTGCTGTGAAACATCACAGGCTGTAGAAAGATGTTAACTTGTAGGGGTGTCCCATAATTCACAGAAAGATTCAGCTTTTCTGTCTAAGAGGGTCAATTCCTCTGTCTACAGCCTCATTTACAATAGCAATTCCAGCTTAGATATGGACACTTAATCTTTTTTTCATTATTATTATTCTTTCTGAACAATAGTAATTTCCAGGTTGAGGACACACCACTCTAATCCCTTCTTTTCTCAAAGGCTATATAAATTATTAAGGTTGTATCTTGTTTTGTAGCAGCCACTACAGCTGACATTTGACTGTTTAAAAGCAAAACAAAAAACAAGCATACAAACTCCCAGACCAATTTCCCACTTTTTTAGATCAGATTTAGCCCTCTATAAAATGGTATCAGGAGACAAAAAAGGGATATATAAATAATTTCCCATTACACATTCAACTGCTCATTGGAGAATGACTAAAGAGAAAAAATGCCTACTGTGACAAAATCTGATAACAAATATGTACATTCATATCTTATTTTGATCTTTAGAAAAATGTGATTTATTTTCTTGATTTCTAAGGCCATGGGCAGCTGAATAGACCAGCCTTAGAAAGTCAAGCTATTCCAGTTTGAAAGACCTGCAGACATGTCTTGAAATCCCTGAATAATGAGGTAATCTTACCACAAGAGTAGAAAATTTACATTAAGATTATTTAAGATTGACTTTGACTCTCTTTGGATTCGAAATCTTCCAAGCACTCAGTCCTCTTATCAGCAGAAGTGAATTTAACCACTTCAAAAGAGGAGGTGGGCTAACCTTCCTGCCGTGGGAGGGGGGAGGAAGAGGGAGAAGATTCTCATAAGGCCGAGCCTGCTGCTGAGATTGTCTCTATTTCTCCTCTTCCATCTCAATTTATATGTGAGTCTCATCCTCATCCCTGATTCAATGACTGCAATATTGTAGAAATATTATACCACTAAGTGCAACGTGCCACAGCCTCCCCCATACCTGGCCTGATGGACCTACCCTGAACATTGCAGATGGGAAGTGGGTACAATAAATATGCTGAAAATATTCTCTTTTTTGCCATCTCTTTGATGAAACTTTCTGAAGGCTATGGCTACTTACCTGGAGTCAGACTAAGTCTGATCCTCGTGTGTACATCAAGATGACGGCAGCTTGGTACTCCTGCTGTGAATTTTTCTGGGGCAAAGTTATGTACAAATGAATGCATTAAAGATGCATTTGAAATGCAACAGTCTCTGCAGATTGTGTCGAAGCAGTAAGACTTTAAAGAAGAGAAATGGATCTGGAAATGCCAAGGTTCAACGTTTGCAGCAGTCCCAGCATGAGCACAAGAGGGTTTCTTAATTAAAGGGGGGTGAGGGGGGCAGGCAGCCTGCAATCACAGTGTGGGGTCTGCAAGTACTCTGAAGATGGCACTTTACGATCATGAAATGTGCTCGTCTCACAATGATGCCTGCCTGCCTGCCTGCCTGCCTGCCTGCCTGGTTTAAGAGGTGATTATCTGGCTGGCAAAGCATCACACCAGCAAAACTCCTGAATGCCACTCTCAGGTGAAGCCTGCCCTGGTCTCAGGGGGAGCACAGAAGGGTAACATGTATTAAAATGTGGCAGCTCTTCCAGTTTGGGTGAAACAGCTCCCTGACATTGCATTTTGTATCACAGCTTACCCAGAGCAGTCAACTTCCCCTAAAACTACTGATACGAGAAAGGAACTTAAAGAGTAAAACTTAGGGTATAAATAAGATCCATTGTGCCATAAGCAAGCAGCAGCAGCGCAGAGGCCAGGCTGCCTTTTGAGATTGCGTGGCTGCTTTGTGTATGTGTCACAGTGTGGGACCTGGCACATGTTTTAGACATCTGCGATGGTTTTCAGCTGCCGAGAGAGCAAGACATTCAAATAGAGACACTGGGAAGATAACAACTTAATGAAAAAAGAGCTCGGTGTGGGACAAGTGGTTATCCCAGCCCCTCTGAAGTTGTGATGATAAAGAAGTGGCTTTGAAAAGTCAGGTCGTGAGCAACTTGTTGCTGCTAAAGCACGCCTTTACAGAGCATGTCAAACCACCTCTCTCCAAGGACTGCTGTAATGCCGACTCCCTTCTCAACACGCAGACTTCTCATCACTGTAATCTGCCTTCACACATCTGGGAGAATTGTCCTTAGTGATCAGTTCAGTAGAAATAAGAGGAGACAGACAGACAGATGTGTTGCTGGATCCACTTTCAAGAATGAGGCTGGAAGACAAATTCCAAGGTTTTTGTTTTGCAATCAGAACAGCAGTCCCAATGAGACTGGTTATTGCACAAACCAGAGCAGCTGCCTGCGCCTTTGTGGGACTCACTGCAGAAGGGACAGGGGTAGCTGTATGGAGGGCAGTGTGTTTGTGTGAGTATCTGGGTGTTTATACAGGCTATTAGTTGAAACTGAAAGCTTCGGAATAGCAGGAGGGTGGTATTTTTTTTCCTATATCATAATTTTGTGTGTTATTTAGGCCATTCCAGTATGAAACTATTGTTGTGGCCCAGGTTTGGGGCCTGGGCCCCAACCTGTTCATGAGGCCTGAAACCTCTTTAGCCATAAAAGAAGATACTATTCCCTTCTCTGCTACCCAGGTATCTTGCTCAGAGATGCTGTTCACGTTCTTTCTTCTCTGTGACGAAACAATGATTCTTATTAGAAATACCATGAAATCAGTGCAATGACTCAAATAGTAATTTAAATGGGAAATTGGAAAGTTTGTTCTAAACACTGTGGAGTGAAAAATCTTTCAAAGGAGAGCATAACGTTGACAGGTGAGACACAAATAGACTAAGGTGTGGACATAGAGAAAATATTTTGTGCAACTGTTTGGATACGTCAAGATATGAACAGATTGTGTTCAATCTGTCAAAATATATTTTTCCTTTTTCTGGTTATTTTTATTTTTAGAAGAAATTTTTGATGAAGAATGAAATTGTTGCAGGGTCCATATGTTAATAAAACACTAAAACAGGTGTTTAATCTATAAGAAATTAGGATCAGTAGAACAACTCACCTGTTTAATCCTGAGTACTTAAAGGGATTGGTGGAGTAGGGTACCTTGTTCTCCAAAGAACAGAACTCCTAATTTCTTTGTTAATTGGCGTTATCTCGTTCATTACCATTATAATGAGTATTCACAAACAGCAAATCCTCTCATTCTTATCTCTGTCAAAGCATATGGCCCTAGCAAAGGAACCAAGATAACAGTAGCCTAATGCAGATGTCCTCTAAATTCAGGATACTGAGTGATTATGTCCAAAGGAGCTGAAATGAGCCCTAACAAAACTTAACACTTTATGTACCTTGGTATGGTCACGAGGAACTAATTTCAAAGCCCATCTATTCATCCATCCTTAGATGAACTATGGGCAAGCGTATTATGGTTTTAAAGCAAGTGACTCCATGTCCTGAGTAATGCCTTTATTCCAAAAGTCACAGCCTATAACAAGGAGTAGAACTTGTCAGGAATCTTCCGATAAAGTGTTTTTCATTGGAAAATGCCAGTTAGTAAGAAGCACTATGGTTCATGAGTTTCTGTGGACCTCTTGATGCAATTTATTTTAAAACAAATTTAGATTTTCAAACGTGAGCATTTCTTTTTGAAACCATTTCCAGATGAAGCAACTCACTGCTTTTAAATATCAGCTAAAATGCATTTCAGAAAGATAAAAATTATAAGAACTGCAAAATCATATAAGGGTAATATTTCATTTTTCTCAGCTATGTTTATATCTATATTTATACTTACTTTTTGTGTGTGTTGAATTCTGGGCCTAAATATGACATAGAAAAATGTTTCAGATTCTCAAAAATTTTAGATGACAGGAAAATACTATTTTAGAATAAAAATTCACACTTTTTGCCAGTGACATCCTGGTGTACAGACAGGTCAAAACCCAGATCCCAGAAGATCAGTAGATATGTTTCTCTTGTTGATTTCGTTGACACATTAAATGTTTGTCTTTTGCTTGGTCATACCATCTTCCTCCATAATAGTTTTATGTGGACCTGAGAGTCTAAATTCCTAATTTAAAGTTCCCTTGATCCTTGCACTTTGAACATTGTTAGTTGTGGTGCTATTTATCAAACATACAATTTTTGAAGTTCCTGCTGAAACTGCTTCCCAAGAGAAGTCTTTTCTTCTTCAGGCCTGACAGTACCATAAATTATCTTAAGATGTTATAACCTTCTATATTTTCTAGTGAGTTATACAGCTAGTTTAAAAAGGCTCTATGCTTCTAAGGAGCCTCCAATTTGATTGTTTGCTGGGAGCAACATTGTGAAGAGAAAATGCAGCCATTGGTCTTGAGCTGTGATATCATCTCATAACAAATGGTCTCAATTAAAGACAATTCAGGGAAGTCCATGGAAATATAGTCAATTATCGAACCCTGAGAAAGAAATGCTTTGAGAACACAATTTGACTTCATTTTGCAAGGTATAAAAAAACCAATGCAGTACAAATATAGCAGAAAAATAAAGTCACACCAGGCAGAAAACAACAAAAAACAATGACTAGAAGACATTTTTTCTACACTTGAAATTTCTTTGCCCATTTCATTAACAATTTGCAAACTCCTTACTTATAGTAAATGCTTGAATGCATGTTCATTTAGTTCTATCTAGTCTGTTTTGTTTATCTATCCTTAATGTCAGTTGAGTAAGAATGTACAGGCAAGGCAAAGAACCTGAAAAGTTAAACAATTTTACATCATGAAGGGAAACGTCCCTCCTGTCAAAACTCTGCTGTTTTTTGAGGCATGGAAATTTATCATCACTGCAATTATTATCATAGCTTCATTCAGCTCCTCCAGAAACATAAGAAAAGGGAGATGATGACATGATAAGAAGCAGTATTTGCTACAGTTATACTCATCCACAATGTAATTGCAGTTGCATAAAAGCTACCTAAAAATCAATGCACGTATTTTGGACAGAAATTAGTGTGTTACATCAGAAGCATTCTTCTAAGTTATTATTATTGTAAGCTGGTTCGCTGCTTCCTTATTCACTATATTTCTGCTTTCAGAATTGCAGGTCCAAAGAGATACAAGGGCTGTGAAGTCTAAAAAATGCACTGATGGTTTGGTGGGGTCTCCTGTAAATGTATTGCAGACCAATGGTGCAGCTGAGGCAGAGGAAGTTTTAATGTTTCTAACTACTCAGGCTGAGAATAGAAGTAAATAAGTGTAAACACAATATCAAGATCCATCTGCTGGAAATATTTCTATAGAAAAACAATCTGTGAATCTCCATGAAATTTTGCTCCCATTTTCAGTGCTAAGAGGAAAGACCTTTGTTCAGTGAGAGGTGGGAGGATGCTTCTAGCCACGGGCCATTGGCATGATCCAGCAAAACTCCTCTTAGTTTCTTCCCTCCTCAGCCAGTAACTCCAGCATGTTCTTAACACCCACCTTCTGGGATCTGGACACACAGTGACAAGGACTTCCTTTAATCAAGGCCAAAATCGCTAACACTGCATTTAATTGCCTCACTTTAAGGCAGGCTGGTTTAAAAATGTTTTCCTAGTTGCTCCCCAGGCTGCCTGGCATGTTTTTGGCTGCTACAAGCCAATAAATATCAAAAGTAACAATCATAATAAATAGTAAATATTTAATATAGTAAAAACAACGTTGCTGACAACAGTATTTTGAGTGACAGATGTGTATTTGTTAGTGATATTAACTAAATTGAGAGTGTCTTGCAGTTTCTTTAATAGTCACAGAATTAATCACACAGATTAATAATGTTGCCACCCACAGCAGGAAAATGATTTCTTCTCAGCACTGACTTTCTTTTTGCTAAGAATGTTTTCAGCCATAATACGTGGTGACACATGAACAAGTTCCCCAGCTTCTTAAAACTGATTTCCAAAGATTTTACGCATTCACTTCAGAGAGTCAGTTTTCCCATCGAAGTGAGGATGTGGTCCTTCCGCTGGGAAGCCAAGAGCTGTTACTCAGCCCCCTGCCTGGTGCAGCAGGGACAGCTCATCTGATGCTGGAGAGCAGGAGTGGCAGTTTCTCCACCCAAACACATCCTGCAGTAGGTGTAAAACAGCACTTTGTGAGAAAGGATTAAATATTTTTCTCTTGCTCAAGAGAAATATCTCTTGAATATGAAGGTGGTTGAGACTTAGGAAGCACAGCACAGAAGTGCCTTAGCTGATTCTCGCTGTAGTGGACAGAAGGGAAATTAGCACAGCAGTGTGCCAAGGCCAATACAACCTGTCCTTGGGAAGGAGCTCTGCACACTGTCTTTTTCCCTGGCCAGACTACAAAGGAGACAAACTGGCCTACACCAAAGTCAAGGGTTGTGTTTTGTTGAGCAAGCTTTTACTTCTGTGCTATCCCTGCAACTGCAGCTGGTTTCCCGATGAAAGTGATGCAGATTGGATGGATGACTTGGTATCCAGTCACATTCTGAGCAATAATGGGATTGGCATGAAAACAGCAGTTTGAAAAGTCAGGTTATGTGTTCAAACATCTGTATTTGATGCATCATCTTCTGGGCCATATAAAGGCCAGTTGCAACCATATCCAGTGACCATGTTATCCTATGGGATCAAAGTACCATGTAACGCCAACTGCTAAATAAATTATGGTTGGACTGCTGGGAGAGAAAGCAAGGTCACGAGCTTGCTATAAGAAAGCTTTACTTTGGAGTTAATAGTCTGCAGTAGCTGGAAATGAGGCAAGCAACCAGGTAAATTGAAGGTAGGCTTTTGTGCATACATTAGGTGCCAGGAGAGTTTTACATACACTCAGAACCTCTCATTGCCCTTTGAAATGAAGAAAACAAGGTGGATTTCCTTTGAAAATGAAAAATTAAAAAACAAACAAACAAACAAACAACAAAAAAAACCCCAAACCTCTTGTGCCACAGGTATGCTATGAAGCAGTTGCTTTGCAGATAAGCCCTTCTAACAACCCTATTGAATAGCAAGTCACACATCAGACAGCTTTACATCAAAGTAAAATTCCAAAATACAGTATAATTCAGCCAGAAGAGAGTGATATGTTTAAATATGGGATTTCATCACTGATTAAAGACTGCATTATTTCTTTCAGGGAGTCCTATAATAAACCTTATTTAAAATTTTAAAATAAATAAACAAATAAGTAAATACAAGAATGGATGGACGAATGAATGGTAGTATTTTGTATGTATTATTCTAATAAAAATAATTTTCACTTAAAGCTAGTTCTTATAAAGTACTTCCAACCATAAAAAAAAATTGGATTTTCACCGCATGCAAAAATTCTTTTTTGTTAAATTTATTTTCCCTCACCAAAACCTGCATACAAACAAACAAACAAACAAACAAACAAACAAACAACCTTGGCAAAATTTGCATGCTTCCTAACAGAATTTGAGGATCTAAGGAGGGAAAGAAAACAGACAACACTTGTTTGGAAATGAAAAGAAAGAATTTCAGTGGATTCAATATCATTCACTTCTCTGAGAAAAAGAAAATAGCCTGTGCTTCAGTTTTAAATAGAGATTATTTGTCTGAAAGTTTGACCAACAGTAAGAGAGAAATTTTACATTGCTTCCTGGGCTCCAGAGCATCATTTAAACTGGAGGAAGTTCTAAAATATCCCTTGATTATCACCATCGACCTCTCTAAAGAACTTCATCCATGTTTTGTCCATTCTGCTTGCAGTGGGCAAAAAAAATCAGTGATTCATTGGTAGTATAGGCCCTAACATCCCTCCAGCCCTCCTCGCCATTAATTTTCCATTATCTGTTATTCTCTAAGCTCAATAAAGGGCAGCACTGAGCCCCATTAAGTGATGATGTTCTGCGGTGAATGGGCAGCAGAAAAGTAGATAAACTAAGAAAGAGCCTGACCAAAGCTCATTGCAGTAAATCAGATTTCTTTTATACTGGCTGCAGCGTGTCTGTCCCCTCGTACATGCCCCAAGCCCTGGCACAGCTGGGCTGCTGCCACAGTCCACCAGTGCTGTCTGCTGAAGCTGTGAACCAGCCTCTGAATCAGCACGCTTCGGAAAGAGCTGCAGCATCAAGTTGGTTGATACATTTTAAGGAACATGGGAAAAATAGTTGAGAATTTGGTTTCTACAGCTCTAGGAAAGTGTTTTCTCCTTTCACGTAATTGCGGAAAAGTCTAAGAATAAATCAAAATATTGTTATTGTGGTGAAGAGAACAGGCGAGTCTGCCTCCATTCACAGGAAGAATGAATTTTAAATTACGCAGGTCAGACACTTAGATTGCTCAAATGTGATATCTTAATTTTTTATCGTCTTTTGGAGGAAGGAAACGTTGTTTCATCCCATCCAAAATCTAAAAGTTGTAATAAGTGCTTTGAACGTGGGACCACATCATTATTTTTTCATACTCCTGAAGAAAAAGGGAAGAGAAACAGGACAGTGGAGCTGACTGTGTTCCTGGTCCTCACAGACCTTCAGAGGGATGGATGTGTGCTAAGTTCAGGCCTGTAATGCTTTAGCATATTGTCTCAGCTTGCCCTGTAGCCAATGAAGAGCACAGATGAATCACTCGGGGAGTGACTGTTCCTATCCAGACACCAGTGCATGTGCTGATTATAAAGTAGGTACAGCAAAACCTTCTGAATTGCTCCCTCTTCTCCCTACTGAATATAGAGGAATACTAGAAACCTAGACTGACCTGGACACTTACTTACCTAGCAAATGTGAAGCTGTTGGGATATTAAGTTTTCTTTAGTAAAATTATCCCTGTCACAAAAACATAATGGCTACCCCCAGGTTTTCAGAATCCTGCAGCTGAGGTGAGAGACCAGCTGAGAGGCTGTCAAGGTATTACAAAACTGTGGAGGGGGTGTTCTAAGGAGATCTCAGTAATGCTGCAAATCAGCAAACTTCATCATACTTTCTGCCTGAGTTTAGCTAGCCAGGAAAACTCCTAGTCATTCACTGCTCTGTAAGGGAGGATTTCTTTAAGTGATAGCTACTGGGAGCAGAGCAAATATCTGGAACATCACTCATGGAATATGTGGGAACACAGAAAAACTCTTCGGAGTCTCTTATGCTACCTGGAATGAGAAACTAAAAGTCAAATAAGGAACAATAAAGCTCTTAAGAACTTGCTCAAAGTTGTCTTATGGGATCTGAGGCGCCCAGAGCTACCAATAGAACTTTTTCATTTTGCACTGACCAAGCACTGGAACAGGTTGCCCAGAGAGGTGTGGGGTTTCCTTCACTGGAGATGTTCAAGAACCCCCTGGATGCAATTCTGTGCCTTGTGCTCTGGGAGAATCCTGCTTGAGCAGGGAGGTTGGACCAGATGACCACTGTGGTCCCTTCCAGCCTGACCCGTTCTGTGATTCTGTCGTCTGGGCATTCCCGTCCATCGTTAAATGTTCTGTTAGCAAAGTATTGATAGAACTGTGGTGCAGTAGGAATCTCCTGCCGGGTCTTCTGGCAGCTCTTTACCATGTTCTTCCTTGTCTTAGCTTGTCTGCTCTTGAGAAAGTTGTTATTATCATCAGTAGAGTTCTGCATGGACTCAGAGTCTCTAAACAAACAGATTAGGCAGCTGCAGAATTTCCCTAGGCAAGTGAAGAGGAAAATGCCACAGACCTTTCCTGTTTGCTTGAGAACAGACACACAATGTTTGTTTGGCACTCTTCTCTTTGCTTGCTTGCAAAAATAGTGAGCCCTTTCCCTGTAAGGTATTTTCCCAGATTATGCAGAAGTAGTAGATTCCAAGCCGTAGTTCACATTTGTCCACAGACACTACTGGATATGTGAAAGTTTATGCAAAGAGAGCTTCTGAGTCCATGGAGCTTTTTCCTCCCCACACTGACTTGGCTCAGTGGGATTAACCATGTCTTCTTTTATACAAATTTAATGCCGAGGCAACTCAATTTCAAACTTAAAATTCAAGGTGACTCAGGACAATCTACTTCAAAGGAGAGTTTTCTGGCTCACATAAGTTAAAGAAATAACAGACCTATATGTTGTAGAAAGGCTTAAGTAACAAGATCTTTGTGAAGCAGTATCAATTGCTCTTGGTTTTCAGAGCACAGAAATGTTTTGATGGGACTGGTGATGGTTTGTGCATTCCACATGTAGTTCCAGATCAGGGCATACAGATTGCACAAAGCTCCCTGCCAGAGTGGGTTCAGAATAAGCTGTATGCAATCCTATCATCTGATACTGACCCACTTTTCTGGTTTATTCATATACCTGAGACATTGTTTTGATTGAGATGGGTATAGAGAGTGGAACTCATGGTATTCACTTTCTTTCCAGCTCTCCAAAATGTTGATAGGCTCCATGGAAACAAACAGGTATCAGTGATGTTATCAACAGCTTAAACTAAAAGTTTCTTTACAGCCTTTTTTTTTTTTCCCTTCTTTTCTTTTTTTTTTTTTTTTAATATATTCTTTCACTACTCGGCTTATCTGAATGGGAGACCGGACTGCTCTTCATGGACATGCAAACCTAGAGTAGCTGTGACATGTTAAGTAAAATTATTCCATACCTTTATTTAGGGAAATGATCGGGCATGATTCCTAAACAACAACAAAAATACCTGGAACCCCATCCTAGATAAATTTTAAATTTATGGTAACATATCCATGTTATCCTCCTGTTTTTCCTGGCATTACAGTGAGGAGGGAGGAGGTAGTTGATATATTTTAGTGCATCTTTTTTTTTAAGGGTCGTGAGACAATTACATCACAAAACATCACTGTACCTTCATGAGCACTGATGTCAAAAATTATATAGTAGCAACAATTACTGCAATCAGACTCTGTGTGCTCAACACGGCGTATACAAACCCCTTAAGAAAGAACTTAGCTGCACAGACAGATGACTGGAGAAGAAAACAGACCAAGCTGCTGAGTCTGTATAGCAGAGGAATAAGAGAACCAGATAGAGAATACAGAAATTCTGTTTCAGAGTCTGCTTCAGATGATAATGTAATTTCCCTTAAAATACTCATTTAAACCTAGGCAGAAAGATGTGATTTTTGAGAGAACTCACCTCTCAGGTTTTTTAACTGTCCTTCAAATCCATGCAATTTTCTCCAGTATTACTTCCAGTGTGAGTGACACTGCTTTTGGTGTATGTTACTTCCAGCTCCATTCCTTATGATGATGTAACAATTGAAAATACACCGTTAAATGTCTGCGTGTTCCCTTGATTTTAATGGGATCTAGATTAAATGACAGTAATAAGCATCCCTTTGTGCAGTTCTTCCAGAAGAGTTGCAAAAGTGGTACTAAAAAGCCCTCTCTCAAAAACTGTAACTTCAAAGTAAGGTAGGAGGCTCATTGTGGTTTCTTTTTCTTCCAAATGCCCTATTAACGCTATTAAGCTTGAAACTTCAAATCACTCACTGCTTCTGTGACCTGACCAGCCGAAATGCTACTTGTTCTGCTGTCTGGAGGGAGCTGGAAACTGCTTTTTGCCTTTTGCTGCAGTTTTTAATTCTATTTCACTGACAAAACTCAGCATAAGGGAGCAGAAACTGTTTTCATCTGCTTTGTTCATCCTCAGCAAAATCTGTAGCTAGTTCCCAAAGCCTTTTTTTGTTTAAACTAGTTCATTAAAACAAAACAAAACAAAAAAACTATGTAGGATATGTTCTATGGTCTTATTTGTTGTGGAGTTGCTTCAGGGGCTCCTGTGGGGAACCTGTTGTGACAGTTTTGATGCAGAAATACAATAATATAGAGATTATATATCTGATTTTTCAGAACATCAGCTTCTTCTCAAGTGATTATAAAATATACAGGTTATCAAAGCACAGAGAATTCCAGAATTCCCCAGTGCTCTTCATGGGAGACTGTAAAAATAATCCCAACTCAAAAAAACCAAACCAAACCAAATGAAAGAACAAAAAAAAAACCCCCAAACAAACCAAAAAACCAAAACTCCAAAGAGACTTAGTGAAGAAATTATAAGTTACCATAGAAAAACATAGGGAATCTTCATGTTTAAGTTTCTCTTCCTTATGTACCTCTTTGTGCCTGTTATTCATGTCTAGCTATATGTCTCTAATATTTTAATGGATCATTTCAGCTATTGAAAACACATGGTTTAATTTGTTCTAGAAAGACAACACTCTCCAACAATGTCATTAAATATTTCAGCTAGTGCTGCCACCTGCGGATGGTTCAGTTCAGGCCCTTATACCCCTCCTTTACCATTGTCATGCTTTTCTTCATGCTAATCACGCTCTACAGTCTTTGTTGTGCTGTTTGATAAGTGATTTCACTTCTTCCTTTCCAATCTCCTCTGCAAACTCGTTTAGCTACGGTACCCTCTCACTACAGATGTCTCCATCAGTACTATCTGTTCCTACACCTCTGCTAAATCAATAAATAAGTATACAGCTGAGAGCTCTGTAAAACAAAAGTTATATGATCAGCTTTCTGTAAAAAAACCCAATGATCTCTTCTCATATTTAGTCTCACCTCTCTTAGCTCTGAAAGTCCATTATGGCTAATGATAGAAAAAGATTGAAATTGCTTAATATTGTTTAGTTTAGAGAGGAGCAGAGTTGGAAAAATCACAGTCTAGGTAGATGTGACCTGAGGAAGGTAAATCTGACATTCTTATTTACTCTCCCAGAACAAAGAAATTATTCTGTCCAGATGTAAAATGCAGGGGATAAATTACTGCTCCACAGAGCACGCTCTGGGGCTCGCTGCCTCGAGATATTGAGGGCAAGACAAAATTGCTGCTTGCAGAATTGGCCAGTATAAACACGATGCCATGAAGAAGGAAAAATATGGTGGTGAGCAGAACAGCCAGCAAATGTGGGGGATCTCCCTTTATTTATTACAAGCCACTCCAGCCCTGGCAGTTCTGTTTACCCACACCATGCTGGACTCTGTAATTATGACCAGATATATTCCCCTTAGGCAGCTCAAATTGCCTAAAGCAGGGTGAAATTAAACTGCAGTTTATTGTCCTTGGGATTGTTAATTTTCCAAAGAGGTGCAAACAAATATGTAGAGGACTGGTCCTAACAACCAGACCCATCTTATGTTTTTATAAGCTTCTGATTACATTTTAAGAAATGAGGATATAAGGGACTGGAGAGGCTCAGATCTCTGGATCCATGTCACTGAAACAACAATCAATATTAGCATGCATATCAATATTAGCATGCACAGGTGCCCCATCGGTCAAGAAGCCTAAAAGGACACAGACCAGCTCATGTATTTGCATCCCAAAGGTGCTTCAGCAGTTGAGAGGTAGCGGGCAGTGACAAAGCATAGAAACCTTTATATGTCTTCCTAAAAAATACAGGACACAGCTCTGAAAGCTACTATGGCCCATGTGCCTTATGACCATTAAAGCAATCTCAGAGGAAAAAGACTTTGAGAAGGAAATCCATAATTCATGTGCCTCTCCTTAAGATCTGAACTGGAAGAGGAACAGGGAGCAGAATGATGTCCCCAGAATCCAAACGGAAATATTCAGTGACCTATGACACCACGGAGACACACAAGTCTCGGGGGTCAGATGGGATCCACCCCAGCGTACTGAGTGAGCTGGCAGAAGTGCTCACTGAGCCACTTTCCACCACTTACCAGCAGTCCTGGCTAACTGGGGAACTTCCAGCTGACTCAAAAGTAAGTAAATGTGATGCCCATCTACAAGAAGGGCCAGAAGGAAGACCCAGAGAACTGCAGGCTTATCTGCCTGACTTTGGTGCTGGGGAAGGTCATGGAGCAGATCATCTTGAGTGCCATCATGTGTCAGCTACAGGACAACCAGGGGATCAAGCCCAGGCAGTGTAGATTTGTGAAAGGAAGGTCCTGCTTGACTGACCTCATCTCCTGTGACAAAGTGACCCACGGAGTGGGTGAAGGGAATGATATGGATATTGTCTGCCTGGACTTTTGTAAAGCCTTTGATTCCATTTCCCACAATATTCTTCTGGGGAAACTGGCTGCTCATTGTTTGGACAGGTACACAGTTTGCTGGGTAAAAAACTGCCTGGATGGCCGAGCCCAGAGAGTCGTGGTGAATGGAATCAAATCCAATCGGCAGCTGGTCACAAGTGCTGTTCCTCAGGACTCAGTGCTGGGGCCAGTTCTTTTAATATCTATCAATGATCTGGACAAGGGGATCAAGTAATCTCAGTAAGTTTGCAGACAACACCAAATTGGGCGGAGGTGGAGGGTAGGAAGGTTTTGCAGAGGAATCTGCATAGGCTGGATCAATAGGCCAAGGTCAACAGCGTGAGGTTCAACAAGACCAAGTTCTGGGTCCTACCCTTGGGTCAGAACAACTCCATGCAGTGGTACAGGCTGGGGCAGAGTGGCTGGAAAGCTGCCCATTGGAAAAGGACCTGGGATGCTGATTCACAGGAGCCAGCTGTGCCCAGGTGGCCAAGAAGGCCAATGGCACCTGGCCTGTATCAGCAATAGTGACCAGCAGGACCAGGGCAGTGATTGTCCCTCTATACTCAGCACAGTGAGGCTGCACTTTGAATCCTGTGTTTAGTTTGGGCCCCTCACTGCAAGAAGGACATTGAGGCATTGAAGGATGTCCAGAGAAGGGCAATGGAGCTGGGGAAGGATCTGGAGCACAAGTCTGATGAGGGACAGGTGAGGGAACTGGAGCTGTTTAGCCTGGAGGAAAGGAGGCACGTAAGGGACCTTATCAATCTCTACAACTACCTGAGTAAAGTAACAAGCAATAGAACAGGAGGAAATTGCCTCAAGTTGTGTCAAGGGAGGCTTAGATTGCATATCACGAAAAATTTCTTCCCCAAAGAGGTTCTCAAGCATTGGAACAGGCTGCCCAGGGAAGTGGCTGAGTCACCATCCCTGGAGTGTAGATTTGTAGATGTGGCACTTGGGGACATGGTTTAGTGGTGGGCTTGGCAGTGCTGGGTTAATGGTTGGACTTGATGATCTTAAATATCTGTTCCAACTTAAATGCTTCTGTGATTCTATGATATTGTTAATATTTAACATAAGATTTGAAGATGAGAGAAACATGTGTCTGACACAGCCTTAAATTCCCTCTCAGGCTGCACTCAGCAGAGAGATCTGTGACTTTACTGCAGCAGGTCAGTTTATAATGGGGTACAAGCAGGTGAAGTGTTGAATCTTTAATTTTGTGTTACTCCATAAAGCACTTATAAAACATCTGTGAAATTTATAGCCTGCCTTTTCAGTATATCAATCCCAGTTTATGGTAGACAGAAATATCTCTGATTTTCAGAGAAGAAAAATAATCATAATCTATGAAAAACTGAGAACTCAATTTTAAATAAATTGATTTCACAGGTAACATAATTTACATTAGAAACTAGGGGTGTTGCTCATTATTACAAATCTCGTAATTTGTAGACTATTTCTTTACGTTTCAGTCTTTCATTTTTGTTTGGAATCAGGAAACTACAATGTTTTACAAGTTTTGATAACAAAGAAATAGGAGCCAGCACCATTAATGTGCTGGTAAAGGTTAAGATGCCCATCTAAGAGGAAGGCACTGACATCTCATTTGATGATTTTCTTTTCTGAGAGATGTAGGTGAGGTATCATATTAACATTCAAAATTTAAAAGTAACAAAAAATATATAATCTTTTTCTCAGTTAACCTCATTTTTAAAAATTGTTCTCCCAAAAAAAAAGCAGGGCAACAAGATGTAACTTCATCTTACACTGCTGCAAAGACTCCCAGAACAGATGTCCATGGTGTGTGCCCAGACTCAGCTCTTCCAGTGTCCCGTAATCACCTGGGTACCATGAGCAAGTTTTAGATCTGCACCGTTTACTCTTAAAACCATGGTCAGGCTGTTTGATCTCAAAACTGCTAAGTCACAGGTATTACAGAGTGCTTTTACTGCAAACTTTTGCTTTCCTGCTATATACATGCATTAAGACTCAGACTTAACATTATTTATCTGCCGCTATCTAACGCACCAGATGACTGCTACAATACCTAAAAATATGAAATCTCTGGAGAGCTTAAGATTAAATGCTGGGATACTGAAAAAGAACAATAGTGTGGCTTACCTGTAGCTATGCAAATGACAAGTTAGGACAATCTAGACAGCTTGAGCAATAATTTTCTCATTTCACTCCTTTCTCCTCTTCCATCTTTTGACATTACCTGTTTTAATTCAGTCATTATCTATTATCACAGTAATCATCTGAATGTTTAGAGCTCAGATTAGTAAGCAGTGGTTTCTTTTTAACAGGCGTTGTCAGGTACTTAAAAATTTCTAACAATATTTAGAATATTTTCTATATGCCTCCAGTTTCTCCCAAGGTAGGCACTCCAAGTTTCAGTATCAAGTCTGACTGCAAAATGCCTGTCATTTATCTCTAGGCCAGAATTCAAAGCAAAATGAACACAGAGCCATGAAAGCCTTGTACCTCTGTGCTGTTTATTTTTTTTTCTTTCCATACTTTTTTTTTTACATAGGCCATATCCCCGTATTAGTTACCCTTATTAAAGTCTAGAAACCACTATTGAGTCAGTGGAATAATCAGAGATCAGTATCACCGTAACCAAAAGCACAATATAATTTGTTATTTTCTATTGACATAGGAAGCACCATGAATATTTACAACACTGAATAAATACATTGCACTTAAATAGTGCTACCTTGTATTTCTAAAGTGCACTATGCATATAAAACTATGCTCAGAATAATAGTTACAAAGAACCACATTCAGTTCTAATGCAGAACATCTCATTATACCAGACTGTTTGGAAAACTGCTTGAAAAAAAGAAAGATTGTTGGAGAATTCTGGTTTATTAACTGATTTCCTGGACTTGCGTAAACAAATGCATGTGGGAAGGAAGTTTCAAAGACAAAACCTCTCATGAATTAGTCCAAATTCTTTAATGAGCCTGACAATTTTATAGCTGAATTCTCACTGCTAAGGTTTGCATTCTTTTTTGTTTTTATTCTGAGTACCGGCCTCTTGCATTTTATGCAAATATAGATGATTATAAATACAGACACATACACTTGCATAAGGATCCTTAATAAAAGATGGTGAATAAAATCTTTTATGAAGGTCTGTGTGTACAATTTATAACAATACACCAAATGAGAAACAAAAAAATTGGCAGGAGTTCCTTCCTTCATCTGTTTGACAAGAACAAAGGAGATAGCAGAAGATTACACATAAAGGAGATTTTAAATGCAGAGTACAATCTCTAAAACAAATCTTAGAATAACACCTCACTTGTACAAAGGAGACAATTCAAACCCGACTCGAATAATCAGGTGCTCATTTTAAAGAGGGAGATGGCTATCTGGTAATCTTTCTCCCCTTGGAAGATTATCTGACCCCTGTGAAGGATGATCCTTGAATATTTCTACCAAGTTCAACAAGTCATTTACTAATTTTGTTTCTGCATCATGTTAAACAGTTTATCACCAGTGAGAAGATATGCAGGTCTGACAATACCAACCGACTCACAGCTGAAACTGGGTACTTTTCATGCAAAGCTGCTTTTTTTACAAATCCTAAAATTTCTTAGATAATATGCAACAGCTGTGTTGTAGTCCCACCATTGCAGTTGGGAGGGGTGGGTTCCTTCAATCCACTGAAGCCTCCAAGAGGTTTGAATCTTGGAATGATGCAAAGACAGGCCAAGCTTGGCTTTTGATAGACACATAATATGATTCTAGAGCTGACAGATAATAGAATTGGTGGGTGTCAAAGGCCATTCTTCATTCCCATCTTATCCTGCCCAGCTCCAGAATATGTGTCATTCTCATGGTCTTTTTCCTTTGAGCTGTAGGGTGGTGCAGAGGTCTCAGTTCCCTCACCTTGGGAATACAGCTCCATTTTCAACTTTCTAAAGCTGGCAAAAATGAGCCACAGGCTCAAAGATGAACTTCAGTTTGTCCCAGGACACAGGTGAGCATTAGGAGATGCTGTTTACTGACATGTTGAGACTGGGGAAAGGAAAGTTGCTGCACCTTATTGGCTGCTTTGCTTTACTTTACTTCATGGGAAGAGTGTTGGGAGTGGGACTAGATGACCTCTAAAGGCTCCTTCCAATCCAAACCATTCTGTAAAGAGGGTTCTTTGTGTGACTGCATTAACCCATTTCCCAGTGTAATGGTAATCATGGATATTCTTATGGAGAAGCTTGAAAACAAGTGTGAGTTTAATGATGTCTTTGCAGGTGCTTGTGAGAGCCAGAAACAGCAAGTCTAGGGGGGGGGAACTTACAGTCTTACTGTAAATATGTTCTGGACTAAGGAGATTTTTCAATGCTTAATGAAATTCTGTGAAATTCTGCCTATTGCAGGACTTGCTGCCCACATTGCTCCCAGCACTGGTACAAGAGCTACCAGGAGCTGCAGTCCAAGCAGGCAAGGTTGAGCTTTCTGACCTCGTGTGTGGTATTCTCCCTCCTTTTGGAGGGACAATTTGAAATCTTTTTGTGTGGAGCATGTGCAGTACAAGCTATGCTGGGTACTCCGGTGCCTTGAAACACCCTGTTGTAAGACATGTCACAAACTCTAGGGCTGGGTAAAAGCCCAAATCACTTGTTTCATTATAGAATATGTCCAGCCCAAGCTTTTTTTTTATTTTATTTTAATGTGATCATAAATAAACATGATCTCCCAGATTTTATAGTGATGTTGGAAGGCTTAGTAACCTCTAATCTGTAGGGAATGGATTAGCATTCCCTAATCCGCTTCAGACGAAATGAGTGGGGTAAATTCAATCCACTTTCCTTAATGGTTTAATGAGTCTTTTTGAAGTAGATTAAGGAAAGGTCATGCAACCTCAGTGTCCAGCAGAGGGACAGTAAGAAATATTTCATAATGATTTGCAGAATGAGCATCTATTTGACTGCTGTGCTGAGCAGGGACTTGTTTCACTGAAGAGGATTCAGGACTGCAGTCATTTTCATATCAGTGGTTTCTCTCAAACATTTAAGTGTGAAGGAGTTGTCCCTCTTGTGAAGTCCTTTCCAGTTTTCCCTCCATATCACACTTTTTATGAACTGAAGAGAGGTCAACTCATTGTTCCCAATGTGTCCTGATCCCCACTTCAGTTGATAAATTTTCAAGCAAGCACTTAAGAGTTTTTCTGTCATTATGTCCTGCTCTCTGGGAGATGTTTCCCAAGGAACACACAAAGCCACTTCATTGTCCTCTGTCATTTCATCTGTTGAAATATTTTTCAGACGTCTGATACACAAAAAATATCCACATCAGATAAATTGTCAGACCATGACTTATCCTACTGTCAAATATTCTTAGATTCTGTTTTGCTGTTCACCTGTTCTCTCTTATTTTATTTTTCTCATGAAATTGGAATGAATACCTTTTTCTGGTTCCATATTCTTCTACTGTGTTCACAAAATCATGCCTCAAGTCTAAAATTTATGAAGACTGTGATAATACCACATAATGATCACAAGTGCATGAAATGCTCCATACCATTCATTCTCTGTGCACCTGGGATCTTGCCATGGGAATATCAGAACAGTGCCAGCATTTCACGTGCTGCTTGTATTTGATGTTCCAGTTGGTTTTTTTTTTGTGACAGCTGGACTGTTCAGAAAGCATTTCTGACAGACAGTGCTAAAATATTCACTGGTCTCTTGATCTAATTCAAACTTACATTTGCGAATTGCTTTCTTCCTTCTTAATTCCAAATGTCAGAAAGAAAATAATAGGTGTATGCCACCTTAATATTTGCTATGCTACTTCTCTTAAAATATTGGAATTATGATGTATGTGCATTTTTAAATTATAATCCAATTATCTAAAATTAAATTAGGAATCTGTATAGTGCTATAATATCAGGCTGCTGACATACAAAAACTGCTTCCTGCAAACATTTGATTTTCAGAGCTGTTTGATACAATTGAAGATTTTCCTAAAACATGAAAAATAGTGATTTTCCTGGTCTTGGGCCTATATATAGAATAGCTCTGTGAAAAGGATGCCAATTAGACTGCTGGGCAGGTACTGCTGAAGATGAAGCTTTGTAGCAGCTCAGAAGCATGTTCCTGCTACATGATTTCTTGTTCAATGCTTGTCTGAGATCTCAGTAAGTCTCATATGTATTTTGGTATCACAGTTTCTCAATCAATGAAACCATTTATATCAAAGAACCTCTCCAAAAGCAGACTTTATGATCTGACTGAGACTGGCATAAGCAATGAAGACAACCTATTTCATTGATGATCTCTCGATTTCTGTTGTAATTATAAGAGAATAGTAATGATCTGTGAAGCTGCTTTTCAAGTGAACATTTCAGTTTCAGTTGCTTGGATTCCTGCTTTGTTTTGTCTTATTTTTTTAATCTTTTCAGTATACTTTAGGAAATAAAAGGAAAAAATGATGTCTCAAAGAGTGAATAGAGTTTTAGCAGAATACCTGAGAATGTGCATTAATACAAGCTCATAAGTAGTCCTGTTGCGTGACATTCCTGAAGTTCTCGTGCAGTTAAGTGTATACTCTTAAACTGGGATCAGATAGATAGAAGTTTGCAAGGCAGCCACATGGCTGAAGAACTAGACTGGGTGTCAAAAGTTCATCATGTAATTTGTCACATGAATAGAGGCAGTTACTGCCACCCTGTTCTTGCTTCTTCTATACTGATCCTATTCCTACTGAAGTCAAAGTGGGATTTCTTTACATTAATGCATCGTGAGCCAAATCAGGCATATTTTACCCATATGCAGATAAACAGAGAGACAGTGATCTTCTCTGTTTAGTTGTGAAGGATCGGTGCAGGAGTTGAAAAAGACATATTCAGTTAAATCCTTTTTAAGAGACTTATATTTTCAAATTCTTGTACTTGCCTCTATTCCTCTGTTGCATGAGTCAGTGGACACATCAATAAATCAACAGATATATAAACCTCTGATGTTCTTAATAAAATGTAAATTGATAAAATAGACAAAGAACAAACTTCAGGCATTAATCACTGAGAGATGAGTGAGTGATTTGCAGTTGGCAATTGTAAAATGGAGGAATTGTTTTATTGAAAAAATCCCTAAAGACTAAAGAGTTAGTAGCATTCCTCCACTGTAATGCTGAGCCCTAGATGTGTGTTACACACCAGAAAGCTATGCTTTATCAATCTGATTTCCCAGTGACCACCTTGACACGGTGGTTAATTGATTACTGACCGAATTACCAGGGCCAGATCAGCACTGCCTTGGCCACACCATGCTTTCCAGCGCAAGCCCAAAATGCAGATGGGTTATGCCTTAACTCCATCCTTTCTGACAGGCAGTGACACACCCGCTATGCTCTGTCAGCATCTCATTCTTGGTGCCACAAACTGCATGGGACCCTTTTGCTATCTATACCTGACAGGCAGAGGTTTGATGGTGCCTTTAGACCGAGGAATAATCCGGCACAGCCACATTAAGGGTGTGGTCTGTCACCTGTATCGGGAATTGCATTCCGTTCACACAATTCCAGCCTCCAGGCTGGTTCTCTCTGTTAAAGCACATCGGCAGCGGCCGATTCCCGCAGGTTTTTGCGTTCCGCTATACAGGACAGGCAGCTGGCGCACAGCGAGTGCTCTGAGCACGGCGGCACTGTGGCCGGTGACTGCCTTCCCCATCCGCAGGGGATGAACGGGCTCCGTGCGCTGGAGCCGTGCCGAGAAGCCGCGCTCGGGAGCGCGGCCACCGTGCGGCCACCGTGCGGCCACCGTGCGGCTCTGCCGGGCTGCCGCGGGCGCTGCCCTGCCGCCCGCAGCCGCAAGCTGCTCGCTGGAACGGCGGACCTGGCACAAGGGTGTGCTCCAACAGAACTACTCCCCCTAACCAGTCTTAAAACAAAGTTTATCACTGGGTTCTGCTGGGACACAGAGGCCCAGGTCCTGGCTTGATATAAATCAGTGTAGGAGTCTGTAAATCGATAGAGCTACATCAATACACACCAGCTGTGGGAGCCATTAGGCTTACACCAGGACAAGAGCTGCTCTGAACTGCTGCATTTTTTCTTCACATAAGCAAGATGAAACTTAACAGAGATCATAGAAGTTTTTCGAGGCTTTAGAAATCCAAATTTCTTTGCTGATGATTAGTTACTCTAAAGCTACTTTTAAGTGAAATTTCCCCATAGACTTTGTTGGGACGAGTACTAACAGAACTGATAGAGAAAAGGAGGAGAAATGTACAAAATCATAGCCACTAGTTCCATGCTTTTCTCTTTTCTGAGGAAAAACTGAAATGTCCAAAGTACTCTAAAGCTGATCAAATGTAAAGAATAGTTTACTTTTGAGGAGTGATAAAAATAACTAGGACTCAGGCCTCAAAAAGAGGCACTGGTTGCAGGATCATGAGGAGGTCAGGGAAAGTCAGTGAGAATTTTTCACTGCTTCATAAAATACAAAACTTGGACAAATCTAATTAAATGTTCAAGGGATGTGTTCTGAACAAAGAGCAGATAGCATTTTGCAGGATGGGTTTGCACAGCTCATGCTGCAGAAGGATGTGCACCCCACGAAATGCTTTTGACAAATACAGGAACAAAAAACTACGCAAGGACTGGCAAACACCAAGACATTATCTCTGACTCAGAAAGTTTCTAAGATGCAGATTAGGTGAAATCTGGAAAGACACAGTGAGAAAATATTATCCTTTTCTTGATTATACTCTCTGTACACTCTTTCTGAAGTATCAGTCACAAGCCCTGCTCGGACAGGGGGTGTGAGCTGAACGGAGCAGAGTGTGAGTGGCTGCGCCTGTCCTGACGCCCATGGTGTTTATGCTCTCGCGTGGCTGACATCACATGCATTTGAGACTGCACTGATTCAGTGCTTCACGTGCTTCGAGGCTGACAGGATCCACCTCTCTGACAGAGGCACAACACCAAATGGAACGTGTCTGGAGGGTGTTCTGCGGCCTGTGAACATCGGCCAACTCAGATTTCTCACAATGGTTAATCCGTAGAGGGTAACAAATACTCTCCTTACTTCTAAAAATAGTTTTTAAAAAATTTGCTACACTTGAGGTGGCAATAATGGTGTAGCTCATTAGGCAGAAAGAATCAGAATACTCAGCACCATAAAAAGAAGTAGTTTCATAAAATAACTCAGATTAAGAACAAAAACCAAGCTATAAAAATAGATATTAATGTTTCATGACTGAGGGACACTGCTAACAAGTACTAAATGTAGGAAAGTCAGGAAACAAATAATAATTTCTACATCAATATTTAATCAGAAAATTTATCTTAGTTGTTGTTTCCTCCCATTATTTTTATTATTTGGGGTCAGTGCTGCTTGTGGAATATCTATCGGATCAAACATTTCTGTGGTAGTGTGGTACTGATATGTAATGTCATAATGAACAGTGGTTTTGAAGGGCAAGTAGGGTTAATTTTCACTCATACAATGATTTTTAAAGTGAAAGCAAGAAGAAGGGCAGGATTTGCTGTGCTGACATTTGTTTGAGGGCCATTTATTTCATATTTTCTTATTACGTCTCATTTTGTTAAGGAACCCAGTAGCAACCATAAAACAATAGTGAGTTGTTTGGGCTCTTTTTTTGCCTTTCCCTACTGAGATACTACAGCTATTTATCTTCTTGCTTGTGAGCATCACAGTTCTTAATGGCTTTATGCTGGCAACATTATAAGAAAGAACTTTGAAGCATGTTTTGAAAATAGAAAAGGTCAAAGAGTAAACATTTCCAAAAGTACTGCAGGAATTAGGTGGCCTTACTTCCTTCAGCCTTTAATTACATTCTTAATTTTATCTTCAGAGTTTTGCCAAGATTAAATAAAAAATTATGGTAGAGCGGAGGCTTGAACCAGATCATCTGAACTCCTCTGTGTCTCATGGGACTCATGCTAAGCATTTGGGGCCTCCAAAGAGTTAGGATTTCCATTACTGGAAACATCAAATTCCTGCGAAAAACCTCTTTTAAGTTAGACTATGTTTTGAATTGGACTTTTCAGCAGTTTCTGTTCTATCAGGAATATCTTTCATTCCCTCCATTTACCCCTTCTGCTCCAGGTCTATAAACAAAGCATGACCACATTCAGTTGTGTGCATGCTTCACACGTGGGAGTGCTGGCACAGCACTGGCCTTTCAGCTTTACAATATCAGAGCTGACCTGTGATTTCCCAGCTCTGACTGCCCTGCCCTAGCCACAGTTTGTGGGATTGGCAGAGACCCTCAAGGGGAGTGGCAGGCCAGGTCACAAGGGATGCTGCGAGGGAATGGAGGAATCCACGGTCACGTTTTGATCCACTTTGATGCAGCAACAGGTTAAGAATCTCCTGAGGCATATTTGTTTTTGTTAGATGATGTACTGAATATAAACACAGGAGTCAGCTCATTTCCCTCTGAATTTAGAAGCATTTGAAATGTGATTATTTTTTTCCCAATAACAAGCAGAGGAAGGGACAGTCCTTGGAATGGGATCCTGCAAGGGAGGTTTTTCTGACCGAGACCTTTTACTGTTAGGTATACACATTGCTAAAGGGAAGTGAAGTGTAGTCAAGCCAATCAACTGTAGTTTTTTCACCTAATTCATAAACCTCCTGCATCCACAGTCACTCCTATCCTATCCTGAACTCAGGCTTCCTTGAGACTGAGTTGTTGGTAACTACACTGGCTGGTGATATTCATAGAATGATGACGGTGATCATAAAATGAAAGAAATTACACTTTTATTTTTTTTGCAGGAGGGTAATTTATAGGAGAATAAGTATGCTAGAATAAAAAACACAAACACAACACAAAACCCCTTTTCCTTTGCTTTCCTTGATGTCTTTGTTATATGCTAGTTTCAAAAGTGGTGAGTTGCCTGAAATGCAAACCCAAGCAAACACTAATTTTGCTGACTACAGCCATGTGTATTCTAATAAATTATGGTCTGTGCAACTAACAGCTGCTTCTACAGCTCCCAAATTGTGTTTATTTTTTAAACTTTAAAGCCCCTAGTTTTTTTTCCCCAATTTTCTTTTCTTCTGCTCTTGCAGAATAGCAGAGAAAAAATGTTCCAGAGAAATTTGACAAGAGCTAGCAAAAAGGAAAGGCAGAAAATAAATAAAGGGAGTCAGAAAGATAGCTGACAGCTCGCTGCTCCTGTAGGGAAACTTCACTTTTTATTAGGAATGTGTTCATGTACTTTATGGTCACTTGAGCTGAGTGCTGAATTAGTATCTGGACAGGAAAAAGAAAAAAAAAAGATATGCACCACAAGACATTCTGTTATTGTGCTATGAATGATTCCAAAATACTCTCAAGCATTTTTCATGTGTGTTTCACAGGGAGAGAGGCAACAGTTATCCCATAAGTCTTGGGTATTCCTAGTTAGGAATATTAACGCTGTAAGGTGAGCCTGCTGTAGTGAGGAGTACTAATGATGTATTAAGCATTCCAACTTGAAGTCCATTGGTGAGAAAGTATAATAAAATCACTGCTCAGTCAGCTTGGCCATTTGATTAAAAATTAAATTTCTCAGTAAAACAAGTCCAGAAAAATTAAAGATGTCTTTAACCATCAGGTGCATATTTGGACATTAAAGCTGACACAATATGCACCAGAGTATTCTGGAAAGCCTGTAGTACTGAAGTACCAGAGAATGAGTGCTTAAAAATCGGAACTGAAAGGGAACAATAAAAAAATAAGAAGTTTGCACTATAATTCTCAAGCCCCTGATCAGCTTTCTGGAACTTTCTGCCTGCATTGACAGCTATCAGATATCGCACAGGCACAAATCTTCTTTCCTAAGAGTGAGACAGAGCTCACCACCTGGGTTTCCTGACCAGAACTGTTCTGCCTGATCTCTCAAAACCTGAAAAATGCTGCAAGGCACAAAGCCAGCCGGACACTGGCCGGTGATCACAGAGCCTGCGGTTCTTGCCTCTGCCCATCTCCCCCACATGTGGCTGGATGCTGTCTGCAGACAGCTTCTCCAAGCAAATCTGGGAGCTGCCTGCTCCACGGAGGGCGCTCAGGAGAGCAGAGGAGCAGAAGCTGCTCTTGGTAGGGAGCAAGGATTGAGGCAGCCCGGCCTCGGGAGTGGGAGTTCTTACCCTGCCCCAGCACTCTAGGCTGGTGGGTGCCCCAGGGAGCAGCAGAGCGATCCCAGTATTTGGCAAGCCAGGCAGCTGTGCTTGCGGCCAGTGAAAGGGGAGTAAAAGGGAAGTGGGGAATGAGTGCTCCAAACCGGTGCTCAGCCGCATCTATGGAGCATTAGTCAGCGACAGGCACCAAAGGCGCCGCAGCCGCTGCCGGAATAATGGGATGGTGGGAGTGTCAGGGACAATCACGGTGTCCGCTGCAGGCAGGCAGCGCTAATGCACGAGCTTTAGTGCTCTCAGCCACCCTGGAAAATCTGCATTAGAAAACACCAGCAGCAACTGCAGATAGAATAGGAGCCCCATCAAACCAGAACAAAAATATCCACAGCAATGGCCAATTGCCGGGTGCAAGGAAAGAGCAGGCACGAAGTGGTATAATCTATATAGGGCTACCACCAGGTGATAACACAAACCAGGCAAGAACGAGGACAGGAGACGAGGCCTACAAAAATGACAGAAAAAGGCCTTCATAACAATGTGGGAAGATTATTACCATCCTGCAAATAACGGAAACTATTCACATCAAATTATGGGGGATGGCAAAGAAGATAATAGCAGTTAACTCAACAACTATCTGATAAGTGATCCGTAATAGGATGTTATTAGATGTCCCTGACACACTGTGAATTACACACTGATAAAGGAGGCTGTTCCAAATGTTTAATTGTGCAATTTACATTTTGTTTTTACAATAGCTATGAACAAAAAATGCCACCAACTCGAATAATCAGCATAAAAAAGGAGGGGATATCTTCTTCCCCCCC
>VZTG01001235.1:102887-119364 GCA_013397845.1 Melanocharis versteri | reverse complement strand
CTCCCCCCCCCCCCCCCCCCACTGGCTTTGCAGTATTAAAATAGACTCCTGCCTTTTAAATAAGTATTTCCATTTAAAATGACCTTTCAAAAATCTGTTTAAAAATGGTAGTAGAACAGTATTTCCCCACTACTAGAATAACTTTTAGCAAAGGAAAACAAAATCTTTCAAAATTATTTTCATCTCCCATCTACTATGTATGTCTGCACAATAGGCAAATCATCATTAGTTCTGTAGTACAAATGGTTAAACTTCTCATCAGAAAAGGTTTAAGACTGGCCCCAAACAAATCAGAGCAATTTCTCCAGTTGCTGAAAATCTGCAGTTATGTCAACTAGAAGTGGCATGAGAAGAGCTCACTTTTTGGGAAAACTCTGCCTGTCAGGAGTCACGGTCAGAAGCTACAGCGAGCTGCTCTGACTTGTGGGTTCTCCCCTGCTGCTGGCTCCTCCCACGGGCACCACCGGGCCCATGACCCCAAACAGGAGTAGCTCGTGCCATTCTCTCCTTTCCAGATGCTGGTTACACTCATGTTACTTCTTCAGTATCTGCAGTAGATCTTAAGAGGCTTTTATTGACTTGTCAGAGCATTTCCTGTCAAAAAATCTCACATTACTTCCTTCACACTCACTTGAAAAGAACATTAAAAAATTTCATAAAATTACTTCACAGGAAAGAAAATTGTTTTGAAATACCAAACTCATCTGTGCAAAAGCATCCTCAAAAGTTTCCATATTAACATTGTCAATTTAAAACTTTCCAATTTCTGTGTTGATACAAAAAAATGAATTTTTAATTTTCCGTTTTCCTGCAAATGGAAAGCAATAAAAATCATGACATTTTGTGCAGAAGGAACATTCTGGTTTGATTATTTTTAGAGCAACTCCTATGTATATTTTAAACACAAATCTAGAACAGCAAAGATTGTTTTGAATCCTAACTGCAAAAGGAATGAACCTGACACTAAAGCTTATTTAAGAGCCCCAGGACAACTCTATGTTCACAGTGAAGGTGGGCTGGGTCTTGCTCTGGCGGACTCATGTCTTCTGTGCAATTACTCACAGAAGTGTTTTGTTTGTTTGTCTTTTTTTTTTTTTTTGGTGTTTCACAAAGCACTTCTTTGAGAATAAAACCTCTTAACTTTCTGGGAAGGATCAGGTTCTCTAGAAGTGCTTAGGTTTTAAATAAGAGAAAGCCAGGGGGTGCTCTGTGCGTGCTCTGAAGAAAGGGCTCCATCAGATCTTGCAATCCTCCCTGATGACAGAGCTTGTATCTATGTATATACATACACACAGTCACACAGAGAAAAATATATTATTCAGGCTTGCAAGAGCTGTGATTCTTAATGGAAGTCAATGGAGGACAAGAAGTGCTTGTGAAGTAGCTCTTCACGTTTTTATGCTTGGTCAAAATCAGAGCATCTAAAGCACTCACATGCTGTTTTGAATGCTTGGTTTCCACTCTTCATAGAATCTTTTCTGCTTCTGAAAAAAATATCACATCTCTCTATTCTGACTTCCATCACTTTTGTATACTGAATCCCATCATTCGATGGTGAATGAACTGATTCTTCCATGCTTACCTCCCCGAAATTGCAGCACAGGCTTCCAGAGGTAGAAAAGACCGGGACCAGCTTCCAGCTCTGCCCCGCAAAGAGGTGAATGCTGATGCTGAGCTGTGATTTTCAGTAAAGAAATTAATGGACATAAATATTTAAGTAAAAAAATATGAGCTTCTAGGACCCTTTCTATTATACAAGCCATAGATTTTGTGAAGTGACCTATGAAAAACTAATGACTTCTGTTGGCATTGAATCCTTTCTGTTATAAAGGCACCAAATACAATCAGAAGACCACAAGTACAGTTCTATAGGAAGGTTGTTCCAGTGGTTTATTCTAAAGCAGAAGGAAATGTTCTCCCTTCTATTTCCAAGAAATGCTTTTGCATTTTAGATTAAAAAAAAAAAAAACAGTCTCAGAAAGCATGAATTGGCCTTGCTTTATGACTCTGTGCAAGCCTTGAAAGGTGTCCATCTAGACCCATTAAAAAGCTTAAATGGGCAGAATTGAACACGAGTCCTTCAGTTCTGTTGTGTTTCAAAAGTGCTTCTGATATTTCAAAGGTTTGTTATAAATCCTGTGAGGAGCAGCTGAGGGAAGTGGGATTATTTAGCCTGAAGAAAATGAGGCTCAGAGAGACCTTATCTCTCTCTACAACTACCTGAAAGGAGACTGCACTGAGGTGGGTGTTGGTCTCTTCTCTCAAGTAACAAATGCTAGAACAAGAGGAAATGGTTTTAAGTTGCACCAGGGGAGGTTTAGATTGGATGTCAGGAGAAATAGCTTCACTGAAACTGTTCTCAAGCATTGGAATAGACTGCCCAGGGAAGTGGTTGAGTCACCATCCCTGGAGGTATTTAAAAGCGGTGGAGATGTGACACTTGGGGACACGGTTTAGCGGTGGACTTGGTGTACTGGGTTAATGGCTGGACTCAATGACCTTAAAGATCTTTTCCAGCCTTAACAATTCTATGAGTCTAAAAAAAAAAAAACAAACAAAAAAGCAAGAATTCCTTATTTTTTTGCTTAATAAGAGCACGTTATTACAAAAGGCTGTCTTCTTTTCCATTCTTTCAGATAGGCTTTGCTTTATGTAATTCTTTTCTCTTTTGTTCACACTTATTTTCAACACTGTGACAAATGGCAACATGACATGGAGACAGAGAATTGCAATAATTAAAGCTCCACACACAAAAGGCTTGAGCAAGGTGAGATCTGGTACATAAAATGCTGCTGCTCTGTGCTTTGCTCTAATGTCCTGCTCTATCCAGATCATATGAAGGAGAAATTTTGGAATCACTGAGTATCCTCAGGCTCCTCTCTGCCAAGAGCTGTCTTGAGCCCATCCCTGAGGAGTTGTGAGCCTAGAGAGAGGCAGGAGACTTCTCACCCCCACAGCCAGGCTAGGAAAGATGCTGAAATAACCTCCACAACTGCTGTCCAGTAGCCAAGAAATGCAGTAGATGATTTTTTGCTCTGGTTGTGCTAGGGTATTTTGTGCTATCTGAACTGTGACACAGCCGGGGATGTGCCTTGGCATCTTCAAAGCACTGTGCCAGCATTATATAATTAATTCTCACAAAACTCTTACGAGGATGATGGACTATATATGAATTGTTCCCTACTAATCATAGAAGAGAGGAGGCTTTAAAGCACTTACGCCTTGTACCTATTGATCTTTCTGCAAACCTTTATTATCAGTGCAGTATCTGTATCACTGCGTTGCCAAAAAGCTCTGGCCAAGATCTGTGTCCTGTTGTGCCAAGCACAGCCTTGTGCAGTAGATTTGGTCGGCTTCTCCCAAAAGACCTTTCAGCTTACAAAGAACAGAGGGTGTGAGGAGACAACCGGAGACAGGAAATGAAGAAATTGATACACCCTTAACTGAGCTGTCTACCAGGAGAGCCGTGGTTCTGCACAGGTACTGCTTTGTAACAGACCATGAGCCTCTTTCGGGGCTAGTTTCTGTCTAATATTGTTGCTGATAAAATGCAACAAGGACATCAACAGCAACCCCAGCCTGCACCCTAAGAAAAATAGACTTTCCTGCAATATTAACATGATACCCTGAGATATATCCTGAAGTCTGTAAGTAGTAGTAGAATTGAGTTGTGTATCATCCTTGATAACAGAAAGAAACAATAAAGCGTGAAAAGGCATTTTAAATATTAAAAAGCAAAATATTTTTAAAAGACAGAAAAAGACGAGAGGAAAAAATGCCTACAGGCTTTTTTAGTTTTTTTCCCCCAGATTGCAAATAATTGTTTTATGCAAAATCATAAATCTTATTTCCATGGCTAACAGACTATTGTTATAATCGTGAATAATCCCTCAGAGGATCCCTGCTCAAGCTTCATTTAGTGTTTTTGGTTTTGCATACTGGTTCATCCTACATACTATCACAGCACATATCATGCCTGCGATTTCAAGCCTTATTAAAATAATCATTTTTATCCAGGACGGAGAGCTGTTACTTACCACTGGAAATACATGATTATCTCATCCTAACTAAATTGCTCGTTCCTCACCACTAGAAGTTAGACACCTGTCAACATTTCAATATTACCTCTAACATTTAGAGGCTCCCTGTAATTACAGAGCATTTTGTTGGTAGTTTTTTAAAGAAATAATAGGTGGAAATTTCTGTCTTAACTTTTCCTTATGGGATATGAAGTCCATAAAGGAAGGAAGAAACATATGTGGAAAAAAAGAGATATAACTTCACATTCTAATTTATCCAGCAATAATGTTTAGGGTTTTTTTATAAGACATAAGTATGGGTAAAGACCCCATACTAATGAGTTTAATTCAGTGGAATTACAGTGGGTCTCAGATCTTTGAAAGAGACGCTGTGAAAATAATTTTGCCCCTGTAGTAATAAACAAACATATGCCAGTCTCAATGCACACAGCAACACTACTCCAAAATGGACTACAAATGGATTCAGGAAAAACATTTAAGAGAAAAGGAAAAAAAAAAAAAGTTTCCAGTAGAAGATTATGCAGAAGACCTGCAGAGCACAAAATTCTCAAGGTGAGGGTTAAGCTAACAAAAGCCATAGAGAGGGATGTAGCAGTCCAGCCTGACCTCTACGAATGCTGAGTTTAACAGGGCTTTCTTGATAAGGTTAAATTTGATGTTTTGTTTTGTTTTACGTCTATTTTAGCTTTTTCTATTTTTCTCTTTCATTACTATGCCTGACTCTGCATTTTCACTCAGAGGTATTAGCACTAGGAAAGTATAGCCCTGTAATGTGGGTTTGTCTCCCATTTGCTATAATTTATCTGTCCGTTTGGATTCCACACAAGTGTGACTCCTCTGACTTCCTGAAAAGCTGCCAGAGGAAGCTTAAGATGGCAAGATAAGATGAGAGATGCTGCGTTGTCAGTGACAGCCATTTAATACTCAGCTGCAGAAGGGTAAAGCATCCCGCAGCAGTGTGAGCCATCTGCATGGAGCACACAACCTGAGACAGCCACACACCCTTCTGGAGAGGTAATAACTGGCCAAACAGAAAACCCTACAGTGGTTAAAATAACACTGTGTGCCCCTACCCACACTGCTGAGTCCCACCCAAAGAGCCTTTGCGAGATGGCAAAAACACTTCGTCAAATACAAAGGAGCGATAGCAAATAAACACAGCAAATAGCAAATACATTCCAACATATACAGAGATGAAATATGAAAGCACTAGGCCAGATGAATCTAATCTGTGGTTGCTTCACTGTCATAAAACAGCCATAGATCAAGAAGACGAGGTTGTAGGGAAATCTTGCATAGAAAAGTTTGAGCATTTTAACCACTGGCTTTAGCCCTGCAGCTTTCTATCAGCAGTATTTCCTCCATGCAGCAAGATACACGGCCTGCCCTCCATTTTTTAAATCAAGGGCAGACAGTGACAGGTGAAGACTGGTTTGTAAAGACAGTAATAACAAAGCAACATGCAAAGCAATGAAAAAGAGTGAATAGGGAAATTGCTGCTAGTGGGATAAAAGTGTTTCTCCCAAACAGGAGAACAGGAAGCAAAGCTAAAGACAGCAGAGCTCTCACTGGAGCTCTCTAAGCCTGGAGGAGCACTAATGGAAGAGTCAGAAAACAGAGATAGAAACAATGCAGACAGTACAATGGACTTTCAGGGAAGAAGAAGCAATTAGAGACAACATCAATTTCAAATGTGAAGAAAACCCAACAAAACCAACAAATCAAAACAAAGCAAAACCAAAACACACCATTAATGGTTTTGAGAACCATATGAGATCCAAAAAAGATCACAAGGAAGGGCATCATTTGATGGCTCGTGATCTGACTGGTCCATGAACTACTTGAGAAGAAAAAGGATGTAGACAGAAGGGTGAAAGGAAAGTGAATGAGAAAGAAAGCAGTGAAAACGATTCACACAGGAAAGAACAGGAAGGAACGGAGTAACACAAGAGAGTTTTTCAGCCATTTTCTGTCTAGACAAAGGGACAGCAATAACTTACAGCAAGACATGACACCTCCCTGGGATGCAATTTCTGTGACTGCATACCTTCACAACTGCGATTTCAGTCGTGATTTCTTTACAAGTGGGAAAATGGCATGGAAGGGAGGCTCTTTACTGCTCCAGGCTTCCTGTGCACCTCAGAAAAAAAGGCACCATACTGAAAGCAGAAAAGTAACATTCAAAGTACATAACAAACATGACTATAACCTACCACCGAGACGCCTGCCTACCTCACCACCCACATGAAAAATGTACGTGCCCTTTGAAAAGAAATTCCCCTGATAATTGCAGCTTCTCTTCCAACAGACAAAGAATATATCTGTTTGTTCATTAAAAGACTTTTTAAAAAGTCTCAACAAAGACTTTGTTTTAAATATTGGCACAGTGGGGTATTTGGACCAAATATATTCCCTCCCCCCTGAAAAAAAGAACTATCCCAGCATGGCACAATGACAGAAATGGCAGAACAGCAAAGCGTCATGTCAGGGAGACGGAAGGTTTCAAAAGGAAAAACATAAAGGTGCCTCCAGGTTTATCCAAGTCTATTTTTTTCCTTGAGAATTGTAATTACTCAAGAGTACAAGATTTCTTCTTGATTGTCTGCAGGGGGTTTTAAGGGTTTTTTTCCTTACCCTTCTTGACAGCACCTCCCGCTGACATCAGAGCGACAGTCATTACGCCTTCCTGGTAATGTCAATGAAAAACTTACCAAATACATTTTTACATTGTACAGCTCATCTGGACTTTAACAGAGAAATCTGCAGCCAGCAGAAAGCTCAAGGACTTCACAATGATTATGCAATCTCCTGTTCCATTAAAATAACTGTTTATCTTCAGAAAAGTATTTAATAGAGAAGGAAAGCATGTAGTTTAGTCTTTCAGCAGACTGAAAGTCAAACAGAAAGCTTGTGGCCAGATGTTGATCTTTCTTGCATTCAGGGTATTCTGGAATTGAGGGATGTTTGTTGCCCATCACTCTGGTGTTAGAAAATTGGGCCCCATTCTTGGAGTGAGAGAAAAAAACTCACTAAACAAGCTGACCAAAAAGCCATTGAAGTCAGAGCAATGATTTTCAACACCTTTGTTGGAGTTTAGTTCAGACTCCTTCAAGACCCCTCTGACATTCAGGGGGTCCCTTGTTCAACACTTACTGGGAATGTGGCATGATGACCTCTCACCCTGAATCTCTTGCTATCAAAAAGACAAAACTTTTCTTTTTTTAAGTGTCTTTCTCACCTCTGCTTTACAGTTTATGCTTCATAATTTGACATCACAAATACAGATTATGGAATGCAATAAAGTGGAATCCTCTTTAGGGCTATATAGCAAGATATCACTCTCTGTTTTCAAATTTTGGTGTCCCTCTAGAATGAGATCTATGGAGAGATGGATATCTCCACCTCCACTAGCCTCCTAACAGGATTATTCCCAGTAAATAGCCTATCATCTCCACTTCAGGAAGAGCTTACGAAAGGGAAAAAAACCCCAACAAACAAAAACCAACAACAAAAAAACCACCTGTGAAGATTAGCACAGAATTTAAAAAATGCATTTGCTGCATGTCCTCTTCATTTTGCTCCATGTCTCCCTCATTTGGTGTTATCTTCTCTTCTATCAGTGTAAGACAAGATAACACAAAGGTCCCCAGAGCTAAACACTCCTGATTTCTGCAGGTAGCTTAAAATTATATAAAACCTTTAGAATTTGGATACTGCATTTCATTTTAGCACCATATGACATCCAGCTGATATAAGTGAGCATTAAAATTAGGTGGAGCTATGTGCAGCTCCATTAGGGGCTGCTTAACCCAGAAAGTTTAAGCAGTAGTTTTCAAAATAGCAGTTCCCAAGGGGAACCGGGCATATTCAGCAGATTTGGGAATGAAATAGTTCTCAGGAAAAAAAAAAAAAAAGGTACCAGAAGCATAAACTAGAGTCACGGGATATCACCTAACAAGCTCAAAATCACAGATTTAACCTTGGCCTTTCATTTCAATCATCGTTGAGGTGATAAAAAGGAGAAAGATTTCACCTAGTTATAGCCAGTTATTTGATCATTTGTTAAGAATCCCTTTTTCTCCTGAAAATGAGCAATAATACAATTATTTAAAAACACGTTTTCTAATTCAGAACCAAAATGATTGTTACATGGTCCATTCTTTAATTTCAAAATACTCAAAATCTTTAAAGCTGGGTTGTAGTTTTGCTAAAATCCCTAATGTGAATTGGTATCAGTTTTTGTGAGATACCTCAATAATACAATCATCTCAAGTGAAGCAGTGTCAGCAGACAACTGTATCCACTTAACAAAATGGATGTATCAGTAATGTTAATCCACAGAATGCATCTCCAGTAACACGGGTTTGTGGTGAATGAATTAACCCTTCATCCTCCTAAGCTCTTAGTGATTATTTCCTTTTTTGGTATTGTGACTTTTGCTCACTGCCGTGCTGGCAGAGCACTAATTGTTTGTGTAATCCTCGACCTATGGTAATATTATGATTCTATAACCTTCACAGTGGGGTCAGAACTACAGCACATGTAGACATAGAGAGAGAGGAAGGTGGCTGTTTCTCAAAGGCTCATGGTCTAAATGGACAAAAAAGTAGATTAAAAAAGAATGAAAGTGGAGGATAATGATTATAACTGGTTGTAGTCACTGCTCACCCTTTGTCAAGGAGAACCTGGTGGACAGAACAGACCATGTTCATCCCCGATACAGCTTCCCTAGATTTTATACTGGGGAGTATTTTCACTCATATCACACATTCATGTATCTTTGTCTGACAGCCTTTCAAAGCTTTATGAATCAGTGTTTCATGCAAACAGTAAAAGCATTGAAGCTGGAATTATGTGATCATTGTCATAAAGTGAACAATATATTGCATCTTGTTTATCCATCTGTTATAATTGCACTATGGGAATTAAGTTGCTTATAATAAATTCAATTACATAAGTGGTACTAACACACGTAGATGTCAATACATAGTGCTCATTTCCACATTTGATTCTTCATATTAGACAATGTTTTTATGGAGCACAGCTTCGTGCCTGTGACCTTCCTGTCACTGTTGAGATTCTCTGCTGCCTGGATCTGCCTGCAATGAACATCTTAACCCCTGATGGAGAAACAAAGTCAAGTGTCTCTGTTGTATTTTGCTGCCTATTCAGATAGGATTAGAGTTGTATGCTGTTGCCACAGATGGCTATAATTCTCTTGAGTTGTTACATTTATGAAACTGATTTTCAAACTGGAGAGATAATGTGGGACAATGAATCCAGTTAAGAAAACAAAGAGAACCTGGGCTAGCCTCCTAGCTCTGCCACACTCTTTCTGTGACTTAATCCTGCCTTTTGACCCTGGATACATCTCTGCAACCCTTGAAAGTGAGTCTGAATCCAGTCTCAAGCTCAAAGTTAGCTCATATTCACACTGTGTGGATGACAGGTTAAAGTCTGGGGTTCAGGTGAGCTCCAGTGCACTGGTCACTGCACTTCGCCCCTTGGTCTTCAGCCCTGCACGCAGCCAAGAAGGCTCTCTTCATGCAGGCTCAGTGAAATCTGGGCTCCTCGTGCACATTTTCTGCCTGAACCTCAACTGATTCAACACACGACTAGGAAGTGAACAGGAAATTTGGCCTCCTGGGATTCCCCCTCCTTAATGGGAACATGGTGGGGCTTGTTTGCTCTACTTTAAATCGTGACCATAAAAATTCTCAACCGTGAGTTTTATTTTCTCCCTTACCCTGGAATTTACAACACCATCCAATATAACTGTCCTTAAAACAAGCAAAAAACCAGACCCTGAGAGTCAGAAAAAAAATAAGTGCATCAAGTAGGACTTGTAGTTTTGGCTTAGTTTTGATAGTGGTTGCTCAAATCACTACTGATTTTTTTTATAACTAAAGCAAAATACATCGATTGCTAGAGAACCCCTGAATATCCACCCTTGTACTTAGTTACAATATGTTAATATTCTCATGTTGTCAGCAGATCTTTAGCGAGTAGGAGGGTTTCATTAACTCCAGTGCAATCTGCAATCCAGACTGGCAGAAAGCAGAGGCTCCCTAAACCTCAAGCTGGCTGCAGTCAGAAGTAAGATGAGCAAGTCTGACTCAGGCCTACACATTACTGTATAATCATCTCTCTCTCACCGAGTTAAAATCACTTTGCTTTGAAAAGACAGTGGTAGGTCTACATGGAACTGTTTCATTCTGATGCAAATGCATTCACTTCCTAGAGGAAATAAACATTTTTAGTCAGTAGGTAGGAAATAAATGGATCTCCTAGTGAGGGCTGAGTTTACCTTGTTTGATTTCCTGTTTTACATGGACTTCTGTGTGTCTGTATATACTTACGTACAAATATATGTGTATAGATGCATGTGTGTACACAGATATACACACACATACACAACATAAATAAATGGGAATTTTCATAGCTTAGGCCAGATTAACTTTCAGCTCTGCCCTCGGCAAGTACTTTGTCCAGAAGCAGGTCAGTGATACTGTGACTAAAGAACCTCTATTAATCTTGTTTTCTGTTCCATGTCCTTCAATGTCTGCATCAAAGAAATTACAGCATCAGCCTTTAGAAAGGCAGGTTTCTGCAAAAACATGGGCCCAAGATTCTGAATATCCTGTGCCTATGCTGAGAAGGGAGCAACACAGGAGTGTTCAGGAGCTGCTCATTCCCACAGGATTGAACCTAGAAATCCTGATGGCTTTTGAGAGAAGGTGTATTCATTTCTTCCTCTTTTTCAAGGGAGTCTAAATTACCACCTTGCCTTTCATTATTCTCAGCTGACTCCTTCTGTATGATAATTGCAGCAAGGTTAAAAATGACCTAATGATTGCATTAGCTTCCACACAACTTTCCTCTTTTCACTCATCTCTGACCTCTATCCACAATGAGAGATTAGTGAAGGACAGGCAGAAAAGTAAAGACAATGTCTGAATATAGGTTTTCATACCCAGCCCAGCTGTTGCTAATAATAATTTTCTGAGTGCAAGCACTGGATGAGCCATTTGTCACGAATGATTTATTTGATGAAATTAGCTCTCTTTTTCACTCCTTGCAAACTTCCTCAGTAAAATCGTGGAGACATTCAAAGTTGTTTGTTATGTATATAGGCCCAGGTGATTGTTTCTCTCCTAGAGCATGAAACTATGGATTAGTGGTAGACTGAGGTGCAAATGTTCAATAGAGGCTAATGATTTTGGATGCCTCTCGTTTTAGCTATCTTTTTTGTACAGGCAGATCATGGCACTGAGCAAGTAAAGGCCCAAATCATTCTGAAAAAAATGCCCCTTAAGGGATACCTCGGTTGTTCATGTAAAATCACTAATTGCTTCTGAAAATCTATCCCAGTGTCTATTCATTATAAGTCATTACTCACATTGGTGACATGGCAGATACTGTAATTCCATGACTGAATGACTGAACCTCTGCAAAATGGAGACTTGATAGCCACCAATGAGTGACAAGTAAAGCTGTCTTCTTTATGTATGGAGAAAGGCATTCACACAGAAAACATTCCTCCTTTCCAATTCTGTACTCTGCACTGGGATGTCTATCAAATAGAGCTTTTTGCTAAATACCTCCCCAGCTTCTGTAATTTCTTTTGGTCTTGTTTGCCTTGAAGTTTCTCAGTATTGTGAGACAGATGCTGGGATTTGACCTCAGCTGGGAGACACATGGACCTTATTCCACTATGCTCCCCTTAGTAAGCCAGCTGTACTCCAAGGATTACATCTGTCCTGTGACACCTATCTGTCCAGGGACCTTTTAGGGGTTTCTTCATTCTAATTTGTAAGGCTTCAAAATAAGGGAAAAAAAATGTGTTACTTAGTTTGTGTATGAGTTCTGTCTTCAGGGCTGATTGTGGTTGATGAGAACACAGGAATGGGGTTTGCAGTTATGCCAACCACACGTTTATATATGTTTATACCACATGAAGTCCATCTCTGCATTGGACACTGGTGGAAAGCTGGTTCTGGGACAATAAATGCACCAGGATTATGCTGCAATTGCTCAGGGACAACAGTGACTGGCCCAGCTGGAGCTGACCACTGTGTTTGGTAGGGAACCAGCACAGGCAGCAGACCACGGCTGTGTCCTCTGTGACTCCTTCTGGCACTGCAGCGCACAATGTCACTGGAATCACACCAGGGAGGAGTGTGTCCCAAATAAGGCCTATTTCAGTCCCCAGGTAATTTGTAGCCATTTGTACTATTATTTACTCAGGTTATTGATCTTTTAAGACCGGTAGCTGTATCTGGCCATGATTGACACAAGTGTCTTCATAGGCAGACAAGATAATGTAATGAAAGCAATAATACCAGCAGACAGTGGTAAAATAATGTGGGGGAAGGCGAGGGAGAGGAAGTGGTGATTTTAGTTCTTTGTCTTCCAATAATCACTGCACAGCTTGACATCTGATTTCTTTTACCTAATCTCAGCATGCATCTCAAAAATGTTACTGTCCATCAGATTATCCCAGCGGATCATTAAATTTTCCTATCCTCCGGACTTAGGTATGCTGTGGAACTATCCAAGGATAATGAGCAGCCTGCTGTTGCACTCACCTGGTTGGGGTCGGTGTGTTTTATGAAAGCTTCCCACATATTCTCTTTAATGAATGAGTCCTTTCTATTTATAGGGGAATACTCAGAATGAAAAAGAAATAAATGACCTTTAGGGGGTTTTTTATGTGACCTTTAGATTTTTTTGATGGGAAACATATTCTTCAAATTCTTAGTTTTCAACAGGAAACTGCAATATGTGATCCCAAAGTCATGTACAATTAAGTTTGCATATATGTAATGCTATTCTCTTTCCATGAATGCTGTACAGTCGGGGTCAGAGATAAAGCTTCCAGCTGCAATTACCCAAACAGCTGGATTGTTTGTATTCATGGGCTAAACTGCTATTGCTTCTAGTGGCAAACTCAACATGGGTTAGAGCAGTACTAATGCTGTTTACTGACTCTAGGAAAGAAAACAAGTTTAACTGATCACAGATAAACTTACCTCCTCAGATAAACATTTAAATAAAAAGGCTTTCTCCTTCGAAATGCAAAAATGCCTCCCCTTACTCCCCTGGTAGCAGTCAGCTTTTCCTGCTCTTCCTTATGTGCTCATGTCCTTCCTTTGCTCTCCTATTCATATTCTCTCATCTAATTCCCACAAATGGTTCCTTCAGCTCAAATAACAAGGCTCCAGGCTGGTAGAATAGTTTTGAGGACATTGGAGCTAAAAAAACAAATGCTCAATTTCAGCAATTTGTGGCTTGCATTGTAAAGCCAGTAAGGCTGTGATAGGACCAGCTCCTGGTGTAATGCTGTTTGTCTTCCCCTTCCCAGCACGCAGGTCGTGCACTGCCTGTGTCCTGGGCAGCCTTAACAGGGGCACTCAGCTGCCATCGGGGTGTAGAGAGTCAGGACCTGAATGCCCACGTTAGGCTTTCTCACCCAGAACACAGCCATTTCAGCACAGCCCCAGGGGACCTAATGATGATCGGCATTGCCTCTGAAATTACGATCACCGTGACTGCAGGTTCTGAACAGGGGCCAGACATTCAGATACTTCTCCTCCTGCCACATGAACAAGAGCAGGTATTGGTGCATTCCCCTTGTTTAACAAACAGGGAGTGAACACCGAGTGACTGGCAAAAGGGTATAAATGAAATTTATCAAAGGAGAGGCCGACATGGAAAGGAAAGGTCTCAGGGTCTTCACTGTTAAGGTCAGTTTTGCTTTCATGGAGGAGAAGAAAATGTGCCACAGTGAATGCAAAGGTTAGAAAGGAGTTAGAAAGCTGGTGAGTTAGAGAGGACTAATAACTCTAGCTGTGATAAAGCCTCCACTCATAGCCACGGCTTTGAAACACCTTCAGTGGCAACTATCATCGTGATTTTGAATAAAGTTCACATACACTAAAACTAAATAAACTACTGACTTTTCCCAAAATCCAGGGTACTCAGATCTGTAATTGATGGTGAGCCACAGTTTTGTCTGAACAGCTTTAATAGTAATTAATAAATTTACTCTTAATAAAAATCTTGCTGGCAAAAAGCCCTTAAACATGGCATTATTTACATAATTTCCTGCAACAAACAGCTGCGTAGCCCTCCACTCCAGTCATAACTTCTCAGTTGTAGTGCTCCCGCACCCAAACATTCACAAATCTTAAGGCACCTGCCTGGCATTTATGATACAAAGGAGATTATGGAAGAGATGTGTCTCATGAGGGTGATTTGAAAACCAATATTGTAACTGGGGTCCAGACTCTGCAGTCAGATCCATATTGGTGACCACTGGGATGCATTGCAGGATGGGGCTCCTATTTACTGATAGCTTTTAATTAGTCTGCATAATTCATTTCCACATCTGTTTTCCTATAAACAAGCCACTAATTAGTTCTGTGAGTCAGTTAAAAAGTGTACCAATGTGCCAGAGAGTTTAAAGAGACACTGAAAATATTTGAAACACAGTCAATTTAATTTTAATTATTTTTTAAAAGGAAAGCATGAAACACCCCTCCCCATTTTTAATTTCCTTCCTTTGAACTCCTCCGCTAATTTCAGAATACATAACTGCAAGGTTGTGAGTGTGTCAAAGACTTGTGTCTCTAGAGGAAATCCACTCTGGCTTAATATTTCTGATACATTCTACCGCTTAGCTATACTCAAGTGGTAGCTCTGGAAGCACTGCTAGCACATCTAAAGCTTGATCACTCACCTGAAAAAGTCAAGTTAATACCATAATTTTCTCAGTACTCCAGCCTCCTGGCCTAATGCAGCAAAGCAATACATTTCTTAGTTCCTGGGCCAGAGTCTTGTATATGATTGGTATGGAGAAGATGAGATGTTTCTGACTAGGATCAGAAAACATGGATAGGAGACCCACTCTCTCCCCATCCACTGAGGGAAACGAGCAGAGCTCACTACCTTCAAAACTGGGCCTGCTCAGACACAATGGAGTCTGTGCCCTTGCACAACCCTCTCCTGGGTGATCAGTTGAATACCTCCATCAGGACCTGTGGAAGGGAAAGCAGACACCTCATGTAGATGAGTTAGCCTTGGTCTGACTGCCACCCCTAATTTCCAAAATCTCATTCTGCTCAGACACAAGAGTAGAGCAACTGGGTCAGGTCTTTGCATGAACAAAGATGAAACCTTGGTGCGTTCAGCTGTATTAGAAGTCAAAAATTAAACACTAGTAGAGCTCATTAGGCTTTTAAGTTCCTCCTAAGTCTTAGTTTTGTCTGACTAAATCCTTTATTGACTCTGACTGAAAGCCTTGGTGCTAGGCAGCTATCCTTCCTGTTTAACCTTGTGTCACTTGTGTCACTTGTAACAACAGAAACTGAAATAATTAGGTCAATTTTTAAATGTCGACTTTTGCTTTCCAAGATGACTACCCCTTTAAATTAGGATGTCCCCCTGACACCCCTCTGATATAGTTAGTGCCTAACAGCTAAGCACGATGTCTTCTCTCCACCCTCCTTACTTTTTAAAACGAGGCTTACGGCACGCTAGCAATTTAAACTTCCGCTCTCTGTTGGCAAGTCAGGATGGCTTTGGTGAACAGTCTATTTCTTCTGATTATTCCTTGCCACTGTGAGGGATTATGGCTGAGCACCAGCGGCTTCCCCCTCCCCACCCCCAAAGACTTGATCCAAACACACTCACTCTCCTTGCAGATTACAGCGGAATCGCTAATGCAATTTTGGCCTGACTTTGATGCAGCACTCTATTGATGTGGGGTGACGCCGCAGCAAAGCAGCAAGGTTAGACCTCAGCAGTGATTAAGCCGGAGTCCCGGGGCTCAGGTGTGCCTTCCCCCGCCCGTGCGGCTGCGGGGCGGTGCGGAGCCGGCTCCGAGCGCTCCGGCCGCCGGCGCGCACCCCGCCAGCGGAGGGCAGGATGCTTGTTCAGCTCTAGTTTCGTACACGCCCCTCGGGAAGGTAATGCCGGCCCGTTCAACTGCTGAGCAGTCGGGTAATCAATCAGTCAATCAGTCAAGAAATGTGATTTTGGCAGGCATCGCCCTCGCCAGCCGGGAGGGGGGCGCAGGCCATGGGTGCGGGTCCGGGTTTGCTGCCGCGGGGCCGCCTTCCTCTTCGGGCCGGGAGCGCTAACGAGAGCTCCCCGAGTCTCTTCTGGAACCCCTGGGAGCACCTCCGATCGCCTTCCGGGAGGGCCAGGCAGGGAGCCTCTGGACCAGCCTTGACAGAAGAGCGGATAGAGCATCAGTCCCGTCCGAGGCTCATCCCCCCTCCCTGGACGTGAGGCTGAACCTCGGCAGGGGGCTGGGCGCTCGCCGGGCTGTGTCGGCTCTGTACATGCCAGGATATCATGTATATTTTATGTATGTGTATATAACATACGGATTCATAAGCAAACAAACATCTGAGCCGGGGGATCTTTAAAAT
>VZTG01001235.1:0-97646 GCA_013397845.1 Melanocharis versteri | reverse complement strand
ATTAGGTAAATAGAGTGGCAATAGGATTTCTCCCCAGGATACTAATTACTAGAAAATGAATAAATAGCCATGTACGTAACACTGGAAATGTGTGGCATATGATATCTGGGAGAACTGAAACTTCAACATTTATCAGATAGACAAGGAGACACAAAGCTTTGCCTGCTCTATAACAAATTAGTTGCCCTTTAGCAGCGTATTCTGTGATCTGAAAACATTAGTAGCTTTGGTGAGTCTAGACTTGTTGTTGAGCCCTTTTTTTTTTTTTTTCCCCTTCCTTTTTCATTTTAAAGTTGGAAGGAGGGAGCAGTAGTAAAAAAATGAAAGGAGACATGAACTCATGTTTTTCTTAAGCACTTGGCTATATCAGATCAGGGCTAGTCTGCAGCTGCAGGAAAGAATTGCAGGAGCCATTAGTGACCTTCCACCCAGTTTAGTGTTGTGTATCTTAAAAGTGTCCCCTATTGCTATTTTACACCTTATGCCTCCCTCCCCCTTACTTGTATCTTTCTTGACTGACTTTTCACACGTGGACAGAAAGATGTAGCAGATTAAAACACCTCCTGGTCAAGTGACACCTTTTAACTCCCATTATGAAAGTTATTCTCAAATTATTACGTGTTTCCGTTCCAGAGCACAGCTGCCTCTGCCACCCACAGCATCACTAACATTTATTATCCCACTTCACCAGCACTTATTAGCTAATCAGGAGTCTTCCAGACCTTTCACTTAAACCCTCTCATAAATGTCAGTCAAAGCTGCAGAAATTCAATGTGTAGTTGAATCTTCTACTGAAGTTCTTGCAGAAATATATGGTCAGCATATGCTCCATTGCTCTGCAGTAGGCTTCCATGAGGCCTTACAGGACACATCTGTCTTTAATAATTCTGTTCAGTTAAAAATAATCAATATGTGTCTGGTTTTTTATTTATTTTGAAAAAAAAAAAATACTGAAGAACATGTAGGGGTTTTTTTGGACAAGGAAATTATATATATAATTTATATATTTATTTATTTTAGTCAACCAGTGTTCACTCTGATTTTAGCCTTCCTTCCTCTGCAGTGATGATAATTGCACAGGAGTCAGACGAGTCTAAGTGAAAACTTAGAGGAGAAAATCTGACTCTGGGTATTTGAGGCCATCAGGATCAGGAGGGTGTGTTTGGGATTTGTGTAACAGCACAAGTGAGACCTGTTGAGTCAACTGTGGCAAAGGCAAGAGGTCTCTTAAACAGTGACCTTTCAATCTGTGTGGTCAGAAATGCTAAGTTTTGAAAAGCTCTGCTGAAATAGGTAGGATATTGATCATCGGTTTGTGGCTCGTGCTTTTGCAGGCTGAGTAAAGAGGATCAGACACACATCTCTGGCTTTTCCTCTGGCTCCAGTACTTAAATATTCTTAACAAGAGAATAATATTGAGACATGCTTTCCTCCTCTTAGTTTCATACGGGGGAGGGGGAAAACACAAATGTTAGCTTTTGTTAGCTTTTTCATGCCTTCAGATGTATCAGTAGAAAAATGGTACAAAGCAATGAGTTTTCCTGAGAGAAAAGCTGTGAATGACCCACAGCTGATCGGTGCCTCCCTTGTGTATCTCTCACTATCCAGCTTTCAATCCTTTGACTCAATCAGCACTCCTTGGCTGTGAATCAGTCTCAAAATGGTCTTTCCATGGACTACAATGGTCTTTGGATTCTGCATCCACCAGGCAGATGGCATTGCCAACCACAGGAATCCATCCAGGGTTATTATCTCAGCATCCAATACATTATCTGCTTGGACATTTTCCTTTTATTTTTTTTTTTTCCTCTCTTAATGTCACGCAAATGCAGCAGGTTTTTCCTTATAAATTAACAGCAAGAACAAATTGTTTTCAAATGTGCTTGGTACATTTATACAAAGTATAGACTTCAAGTGGAAAATATAGTGACTCTGGGTAGAACAACATACTTGTGAAGCTCTCCCTGCACATGGAATGTGCAGGCTTCTGCCAGCACTCCAGTCCGTGTAGGACTGGTGAAGGTTTTTTTAAGCACTGTAATCATTCTTTTACCAATGGGAAACTGAGGGTGTGTATATAAACAAGAGATAAATGTACAATCAATGTGAGAATCTTAAGTAGCTAAAATAAAGCCTTAGGGGTCAATTGAGTTGATCCCAGATGGCATGGTTGTGTCCCATTCTCTGTTGTTAATTCATATTCATATTTGCTATATGTAGTAGTTTCTAAATCCATAGACTACTCCTCATTTCCTCTTCCCCTCCTTCTCCTTTCTCTGCTGCTATTTGAAGCAAGTGGGGTTTGGATATCTGAATACTGAAATGAATAAGAATCTGAAGGCAGTGGGAGTGTGATGTAGCATTTATTTATTTTTAGCCCCCCCTAAATGGATTTTCTGTAGATGTGACAGGTTTCAGCTCTATTGGCAAACTTGAATTACAGTCTTACCTACCCCCTCCTCTGAAAGAGACATGAGAATCAGAGATACAGAGGGCTGAAGGTGAATCTGCCAGCTCAGGCGTGTCAGGCTCTCTGTCTATCTGCTGTCTGTCTGTCTCCTTCCCTTTTGCCTGCCAGCCTCCGGAATCCTACGAAGTGTTCCAGGGCTGTCTATATAGGGCACCAGGTAACCTGCTGTGCCTTTTTTTATGATGAAGAACTCTGCTGTGTTTTTCCACTCTCAGAATTAGGGGGATGATATTCTGGTCTTGTAGTATCCACTTTTTCCGTCTGCTGTGGCCTTACTGATGCAAGCATCGTCTCTGTAGGACGTGGTTCTTGCTGGACTCGTCTCTTCTGGGTCTGTGCAAAAGAGAAAAGAACTGGTAGATCTGCATGAACATTTTCCTTCTCCTGTCAGTAAAGTATTTAAGAGACATGAACTGTTTTCTTTTTGTTTTTAATTAGGCTCCCTCTACTCAAACCAAGAGAAAGGGGAAGAGAATAATATAATCATCATATAATAAAGGTTTAAAATCACAGGCGATTCTTGAAGGCTTTGAAAGCATCACTTGGTAAGGCAGGAAGCATCAGCAGACATATTGTCATGTCTGTAGAGTTAGAGAAAAACAAGATTTTAATTTTTTTGTACACTGTGCTGGGCTGATACAATTGATTATTAATTTCCTTGTATTAATGTTGTCACTGATTTTTTTTTTTTAATTGCCCTGTGCAGGTTCTCATGGGCTAGTGATGCCATTTGTTCACTAGATGAGTGCAACTGATGTTTTAAATGATGAAAACAACTCAATATAGAAATTAGAGGGGGAAAAAAAATGGCAAAACAGATTTACTTATTTTTAATTATCTGCTCTGTTAAGCAGTTAAAAAAATGGTAGTTCATAGTGTGGTGATTTAACTGCCCTTCTACACAGATATATTTAGATATATGCAGAAAATTTTTAATACTTTAGTTGGTATTTTCTCCAAAAATAAAGGAAGGTAACTTAGTAAAAGAAAGGGCATGAAGCCATTTGTAAATGTCATGAAGGATCTTGCTTGATCTGTATTCCAGGGGACAAATCCCATTTTTCTGGCTGTGTTTTTCCTTTGCATGGTACTAGCTCTCTCCATTCATACAAACGTATGCTGCAACTTGGGTAACTTGGTTCATCTCCTGCAGAACTTTGTGCTCAGAGATTATCAGTACAGATTCAGAATAAAGCAGTGGAAGTCTGTATGAACCTACCTATCTACTATATTAAATGGGCATTAGAGTACAGGTCCATTCACTTATTATGTTGTATTTTGTAACCTGTGAATTAAAGGCCTGCCGAGTTGATTTTTTTTTTTTTGGAATGTAAAATTGTAGTACTTAAACTGAAAATAAGGTACAGAGCTCAAAGTGGTAATGACAGCTTTTATTTTATCCAGTATTTCTCTACCATAATAAAGACCTCACCAGTCTACAACCTTGCATTCTCCAGTGCAACCCCAGAGATCTCAACCTGCATAGTCCTTGAATAACCCAATTACCACAAGTGTGCTGCAGCCAGGACAACGGGATGTGATGAGTTCAAGGACATCTGTAATGATTTTTTTCTTCTATGGCAGAAGTTGTCTGTGGAAATAATTTTAGAAGAGAGATGCTTGTTCTACTCTGTTTCAAATACTGTATATGGATTTGGAGACTTTTTCCTGGTTGAGAAGAAGGCTTTAGTGTTAGAAAGAAATGTCGAGAAATGGTTCATGTCACAAGGGCAGAGCTAGGCCCTCAGTCTCTTCTGTATCAGTGGCAGCCCACCATTTGTCCTCATTTTGCACATGCCAGATCGGAGAGGAGTCAGGCTTGGAATCAGACCCCTGTGTGCTGCTGTGTTGCAGGTAGGAGGAAGTTTTTAATGAACTAGAAGATCTTTGCCTCAGTTTGAGTCTGATTGAAGCAGGCTTTGCATAACAGCAGCTCAACAATTTTTTTTGTCATGAATGGAGATTATCCAAGTAACTAAATTTAAAGTTGCATCCAGCATCGCTGTGATTCATGATCTGGAGGGTGTTTCAGCTCCAGGATTGGGCTGGTGTGCTTGTATTGGGACAGGGTAGCCCAGATTCCTGACCACAGAGACTGGCTTATCAGTGCGTTGGATGTAGGTGCTGGAGGTTTGCTGGGAAGAGTCTCTGTGACTCCCTCCTGTCTTGGTCAACATCAAACCCGTTACACCAGTGATAAACTTATAAAATGCCTTCACTGTTCCCATGCTGGACAATACAACTCCGAATTTGAGGTTAAGGGGTGTTTTTAATGAACATCACTGTTAGGTGAATTCCTGAGAGCAGTAACAAGAAAAAGCTAACTTTGTAATTGCTCAGTGAATACCATTCAAGACTATAAAAGGCTTTTAGTAGCTGGTGTTAATGTACTCTTTTCCAAACTGTTAATTGCCTGGGATCTGTGATATCTTTATGGCATAAAGAGCATTGAGTTGCAGTGGGACATACGGCATTCCGTTCAGCTTGGTACTTGGAAATACTCAAAAGATATTCAGCAACAACCACAGCAGTGGAAGCTGCAAAAAATAACTGGTATCATTCTGAGGAATGTTTGTCTTTTGACACTGGTAATTAGGGTTCAGCACAGAGGCCCAGCACATGAAACAGAATAGTGTTCAATGCTAAACACTGTGGCACTGCAGCTATTGGACTGGGAAGGAAACAAATGTGTTTTCCTTCTCTCTTTTATTGTGTGTATTGAGAAAGATTGAGCGTTGACCCTTAGGAATTCTGGGGCATAAATTTTTCTTCTAAAACTATTCAGTGCACTGTGTTGCCAATAAAGTAGTAAATAATAATAATAATTTTCAAATGGGTAGAATCCTCTCTTTGTTCCCAGCTGGGCAATAAGGAGGTGATAAATGCTGTACTGCCTGGATAAGAATTGGCTTGTTCCATTTACTGCTCTAAATGGTGAAGCATTGTTCCTCGATGACAATGGTTCTTCACTGATGACAGCTCGTCAGCACTTCAGGAACAGAGACAAATGCCTTGTGATCTATGCCACCAGTGACACATCTGTAGTCATTGCTGTAATAGTTCAGTGATGTCTTTATGTTTGGGCATCAATTGTCCCCACTTAGGATGTAGATACAGAGCCATTGCTCTCTGTCCTCCTCCTAGGTCATAAAAGCAACCTGCTGAGCATTAATATATAATTTTCTTCCTTCCTTACATGTAAATTTGTTACAGGAGCAGGAGAGGAAATGGCATGTCCTAACTGGAGACTATGTGTTGTGTCCATAAAATTATACATAAGGAATGGAGCAGGAGATGAAGTCTGGGGTGTGCAGGCAAGGAGAGGAGGTCACAAAGAATGTCCTTTCAGTTTCCTATTACCAGTGGCAGCTTCCTAATGCACTCAGTGAAGAGGTCTAAATTAGTGGTTCAAGTGAGTCATCAGTGAACCTTTAGTGGGAGCGCGTTCATTTGTAGTAATCAGGATTGTTTTATGAACAGGACAAAAGGGACCAAATAAGCTATGAAAATGCATGTTGTGGATGTTTTTTCCCCTGATGAATAATTCATCCTCCTCTAGTATCCATGAAAACAAAAACAGTGTGCACATAAAAACCCATTAAAAAAGTTAATCCCACAAATGGCTGAACACGGAGAAAATCAGCTTTTGTTTTAAAAGGTAGATTTTCTCAAATCTTCTCTAATTTGATTTGCCAATGGGGTATAATTTAAGTCAAACAAGTTAGCAGCATTACTTGCTATATAAAGGTCTAAATATTTAATAGATTTTGATAAACGCCTGCCCCCCAGGATAAAGAGCTAAGGAACGCTCATTTTCCACAGTGCAGAGGGTAAGCTAAACCAAATAGAAATGGCAAACACAATGGAGAGGGAGCTTCTGTTCACAGGATATGGTCCCCCAAACCTGGCCTTGGGAGAACTTGCAGTGCACCTGCATAATCCTGTAAATAATCCTAAATCTATATAATCCTGCACAAACGACCTCAGTGAAAGTGATGGAGGCTTTTTGCTGACTGCAAAGTCTCGTGGTCTCTACATGCCTGTGAAATTGCCTACAATGAGCCTCTCTTAGGCAGAGCACGTGCTCTGGAACATGCAGGGTGCTGTGTATTCACATAATCCCGGTGGCCATCTGCCCATCTCCTCCTGGATGGACATGCCAGGGGGAAGGAGAACATCAGTGCCCCTACAGGGACTGGTGCTCCAGAGGAGCTCAGGTGTTCTGTGGAAAGCTACATAGGAAGTCTCTGAAAGAGCAAAAGATGAACTTGGATGTAGTGGATTCCAGGTGGGCACTTTACCCCTAGGCTGCCCAACCCTTGGTGCAACTCTTATGTCAACATTAAACAGAGCATCAGAAAGAAGGGAGGAACCTTACTCAAAAAGAGCAGTGCCACTGGATTGCTTCCTAAGTGCCCTCAAAAGTTCAGTGGGGTTGGTTTGTGTTGTTTTACTATTTTTTAATTTTGTAGAAAAATAGTTTGCATTTTAATTTTAGAGGAAGAACCTTCTTCAGCAACCCTGAGGAAGATTAAACAGCTATGGCATTTTTCACAGAGACTGTTTGTTTGGAAAAGAAAATGAAAATTTGATGAATTTCAATCAGATGTAGCTTGCAGCATTCAAATATTTATGGATTATCAAATTCCCTTTTCCCAGCTCTGCTTCTTAAGTACAGAGCTCATCTTATATGTAATATTAATTCTCATTATTCTTAGACAGTTATTCACTGAATTCTTGTGCAGACTCAGTTCATCTAGGACCTGGTCTAAATTTCATGAAAATGAAGGAAATGACTTGTACTTGAATTTTAGATCATCTTTTTCTCAGAAGCCTGTTCATCCAGCATGCAAATCTTAGTTGTTGTTCTCTTACAAAGTTTATTTTCCTTAAAATCTGTCTGGCAATGTATGCAATACAAGTTGTATTTGTACCTGTCAGCAGTGGGAAGAATTATCCTTTTTCCTGATGGTTGCTGTTCCTTTTGAGCACATCATTTGAGAGTGAGTTGACCTTCTCTATTGTCATATTCTGTGCCACCCTTGTATCCAGCTTACTGACAATACAGTTACTTACTGACAATCCTTTTGCACACTTTGCATTTTTTATCAACAATTGTTCTCTTTTCTGCACCCTCCTGTTCTGTTGAGTTGAATACATTCCACTTGTATACGTAGGATTACACTGTGATAACAGCATTTTACAAGCATTACAGAAAACATTTTAGGTGTTCAGAAAAGCTGATAGTCCAAGGGTGTTTCTTCCAGGCAAGTATGAGCTCACGTTGCTGATGCTTCTAGGTCCACAGATGAGAATTTGTTCCTAGAAAACATATAGCTAGCTTTTTGTTAGTAACATTAGGTTCATGGGCTTGCTAAATTACTAATATTAAATATTTTAACCATAAAATTAGATTTTTTTTTTTTTTTGCAAATTATAAACTGTTTTCCTTTTGAAACCTACACTTGGTAGCTGATCCTGTTTCCTGGGGCCTCCTCCAGAGAGAATGCACATGAGTCAAAGCAGTCTCTTTACTGCTTCATTAGGAGCTGGGATCACAAACTCCCTTGCATGCCCGCATTCATAACCAGTGTTTGCAAAAGCCCAGATTGTTTTTCAGACAAGCAGTGGAGATGTACTTTTCATCTGTGCTTTTGCTTAGGAGCTGTGGCTGGCTTTGTCAGACGAGGCCAACCTGTGTGAAGGAAGTTGCCTCCTTTCTCGAGACCTCAGCAGAAGAGACAGAGAAAAGACCTGCTCCCTAAACACAAGTCATTTTCCTCGTAAGCTTGTGAAAGGCGGTGGTGTCAGCTGCCATGACTCATCCCATTTCACCACAAGTGTGTGTTATTTCGCTTGACTTGACAGCCTCGATCCAAATATCACCAGTTCTGCCACGGGGTCCCAGCATTAATGGCTTCTTTGAATTCAATAAAGAAGTCCCGATTTGAAAACCTTTCTCTGATAGCAAGCAGACAATGAGTCAGAGCTATAAGAGAACAGATTTTCCTCCTACCCTCTCCATCTTGCACCCATCCTAACCTTAGTAGCATCTGATTTATAGAGCCTGGGCTTTTTTTCGATTTCATCTAATTAGCACAGGCACTGAGGTCAGTATTCTAACACCTGACAGACTTTACCAGGGTACACCACAATTACAAGTGCAGCTATCTGTTTTTCTGCTGCACTGAAAAACGTAGCATGTGAAAATCAACATAAACCTCCTAACTGTAAGGATGAAAGTGTGGGTGTTAGGGAAGAGGCACCTTTTTCAAATTTGAATGGCCTGGGTTTGATGCTTGACTTTTTGAAAGCTTTCCCAGGCATCATTAGGTAACGTGCTTAATTGTCTTGAGCTGGAGTTTACCTGTTCTGTTTCATTAGAGCTAAATGTTCACGTGTATGCAGACTTTCACCTGCCAACAGGGGTTGGAGAAAGAGGTTCTTATGCTGAGCAGTAACTTAATATAAGCAATAATGCTTCTTTTTAGAGCACCAACTGCATCCATGAATAAGGGAGTCTCCGAACCCTTGTGATTGTGGTGGCCCTCTCTAGTGAGGTCAGTATGCAGCAACTTTTACAGGGTCTTTGTGTAAATCTGCAATTATAAAGTCTTCAGTGTGAGAGCTATGGGCTGGTTGGCTGAGGACCAGGAAAACAAAACATCTTTTTTGAGCAGTGTGTCCTTCCAGTCATTTCTCCGTGGCATGCAGGTGGAGCTGACTTGCATCTCCCCACAAGAGTGTGTAAGTTTGCACCAAGTTGCTTGCCCGGGGGCTAAGCTAAAACTGTGTGATGAAAATGATGCATTCATATTAAATTAAAGAATAATAAATATTCTTAATAAATATAGTTAAATATAACTATAAAATACTGTCCTAAGAGAGTCAGAAGGCCTGCACAAGAGAAAGGCTATCCTTTTTATTTCTTACATTAAGGGAAACTATAATCTTAGCTTAGAGGAAATTCAGAGCAAATCTATAAAGTCATGTTCAAGCTAAGCTTTGTAAATTCAAAGACAGGCACTTATTTCAGTGTTCAGGCAGGGAGAAAAACAGTTCACAGCTGGAAATGCCTGTTCTTCTCTTCCACGAGATGCACAGAGAAGAGTAATTGATTTAGACTCCTTCAGGACAGGAATGGGTTTTCTGTGTTAGTAAGTGTGAAGCACAAGGTCTTTATCCTAGTGGGGGGATCTCTTTATGCCAGTGATAACAGCAAAGTCTCTGCTCTGAAGGCTCCATGTGAATGCAAATGTATTTTCTGCTGCTTTGGCAAATTTGTATGTCACTGACTGGTGGCAGTCTTTAATAGCTAGTTTGATGAGAACTTCCAGACCTTTGTAGGCTGGGACTAGTAGGCTAAACCTTCAACTCTCAAGGAATGAGGAGTTTTTTGGTATAGCCCTTAGCTAAGAAACAGGAAACTCACTAAGCTGATATTGAAGGTAAGAGTTCAGTAGTTCTTAGATATCCATAATCCACGTATTTGTATTTTCTTCAACTAGGAAATAATGGTGGTGCAAAAGCCCTCCTCCTTTCCAGGCCTATAACCTACTTTTGAGGTTCTTTGATAAACATATGAAAGAAGGCAGGAGTCGTACATGATACTCCAAAGCATTATGTTAGTAAGTCCATATATTTCATTGAGGCTGTTCTTGTACAAAGCACAGTACCAAAGAGGGTCTGAGGCTAGTACCAGTGTGTTTGGAGCCAAATGCAGCCATGTGGTTGTCCCACTCCATGACAGTTTTGTCAGAATGATTAAAAACTGCTTTCTGTAATATTCTTACATGTACTAACAAATAAATCTTGCTCTTGTACTTAGTGTGTTCTGAATAAATAGCACAAAAGACATTGCTTCACTTCATTCACTGAAGTGACCAAGAAGATCCCAACGAAGTGAAACAGTTCTCAGTTATGCAAATGAACCAGGCTTAGAGTGAATCTGCCTATATTAAGTCAGAAGTCTGCCTTTTTTTTTTTTTTTAATATATATTAAGCTTCCCTGGGGGAAGGAAAAGTTTAATTAAAAAGAGATTCAATGAGAACTCAGAATAATAAGTCACGTCTACTTTTCCTCTGCCAGAGCCTTGGAATAGTGATGATTTCTGATGGAACATGTTGAGGTGCAGATAGGAAAGAAATGGGACCACCTCCTTCATGAGTTTGGACCTTCCCATCTGCACTAAGTAGTATTTTCAATATTCCCCCTCCTGAAAGCAAGAGACTCAGCAATGGCTGCTTTTCCCCAGCTTTGCCCTTTATTTCTTTTTTCTGGGTAAAGCAATTTCAATTACACCAGCCTATCAAAGACCCCAGATCTGGCAACATCCATCTACTTGGGCATTGTGGTATCATTTCAGATAAATTAACAGCTCAGTCCCTCAAATATTGAAATTCTGGTAGAAACATGTGTGTCAAATCAGCAAGGTAATAGAAAAGACCTTTCTGAAAACAGGCAAGCACTGGTATTTTTCAGGTCAGTAAAGGATTTGTCTCAGATGGATGTCTTCTAGAAATGGCTGAATAGTTTTCTAAGGTTGTCGGTCAGTTTTGATGGAAGAGCAAGTGAAAAAGCACTTCAAGAGTTATTTCTAAGAATCTTTGGGGAAATTATCTTCATTTTTCAGGTCACATTTTCTGTGTCTGATGCTTTGTTTATTTAACATTTAAATACCTGCCTTTGTAGTTTGAAAAGTAAATGGCTACAGAATCTCATTAGGACTATTGAGGTTGTGTTTTACAATATAAACATGTTTCAGTTCAGTCCAGAGGATTTAATTCTTAGCTTAACATTTAGAAAAGCAATAACACAGTTAAGCAATGGTAAACTGAACTGAGTACTCTGTGTGCTCACTGAAGTCAAACGTTCCAGTAAACAGGATCAGAAGCCAGAATGGTTCAAGTGGAAGAAGAGTATTTATAATTCCTGATAGACTCTGAATATTGAAAAGTATGTAGAGCTGATGAAAGTCAGTTCTCTCTCTTCCCCTTCTTTTAAAGGAATTTAAATTATTTTTGTTTATTTCATTGTATCGTCTAAATTTTAGTTCCTCCATCTTGAAATCAAATAATGAATGCTCAGCCCTGACAGTGAGATATCAAATCCTTAAAAGGTGCTGTTCCTGAATTCTGGCAACTATTTTGTTCAGTTTCCTATTTTAAATGGAACACTAGAAATTTGATCTTGAATAATACCTCCAGATCCTTCTACTGACTTCTGTGTGTGCATTTACCTGTATATGACATTTTAACAGAAAAGTTGTAGGTCTGCACACCGTCAGCTCTTGATACAGAGCAGGATAGTATCTTAGATGTTGCTGTTTTTATAGAAAACCATTTTGTAACAATTACTAAAATAAAACAAAAAATGAGGTGGTGGATGGAAAGAGTTCCCTGATTAAATCCATCAGTTTAAGTTTTTATATTTTATTATTGCCTTTGTTGGACTATTTTTCTTTTGAGGCAAGAATAATTTTCTAAGATTGAGTAGTCTTGATATCCTGGTTAATTAGACATTCACAGTTTTTTTTGAAGATGAGTCATTAGGAATTTGACTTGTATGCAATCCTTTCCAAGAATTACTCTAATTTGTGACTTGCTGTCATTTCTCATTTAATGATGGCTAGTGAGGTCGTGATGCTCCGCATTACCAAGAAAAAGACATTATGATGAGCTAAAGGAATCTCTATGATTAAACTTTCCCTGTTTCACTGTACAATTCATGCACTGAAATGTTTCTGTGATGTCGGGGGTGGACTCTTTGTGCTGATTATGTCTGATTTTAAGGATACCAAAGAAGTTGCCCAGAAAGGCACATCATTAGTTACCCTTACACCTTCTGAGCTCTCTGCTCAAGAGCCTGCTGCCCTTTCTGATAAGAAGAAAGAGTACATCCAGAAGGACCTTTATGCAGGCGATGTGCTCTGATTTCTGTCTCTGCCATTTAGTCAGTTCTTTCACTACTTTCAACCTGTCTTCAGTCACGCTGCAAGTGCTTGACCTCTTTTTTTTTTCTTTTTTTTTAACTTTCTCTTTTCCTCTTGCTTATTCTGCTCAGCCCTCTGATTCAATGACTAATCTGTGTCTCAAAGTCAAAAAAAAACAAAAAAAAACCAAAAAACCAAAGGGTGAGTTGCTTTTTCTCCCGTGATTGCTCTAATTCTCGCCACTTTTAAGTTCAGGATCGCTGTCCTCCCTGTCCTTCAGCCTTGCTAGTGTAGACTCCCCTGGCTTTCTGCAGTCCAGCCTGTGTCCAGATCTTGTTACTTCTTCCCCAAGATTAAATACATTTTTCTACAACTCCGTGTCGTGCTGATAGATGCAATCCTGCCTCTCTTCTATTAGAGGTGGTAAATAATGTGGGAAGTGTTGTTTTATGATGAAAGCGTATATAAAGTAGAAAGAAAAGGAAAACTGGGGGTCTTGTAATATAAAAATAATATTAATGCCAAAAAACACTAGCAATACTCCTGATTTCAGGAAAATCGCCTTCCAAGCAAAGAGACACAACCCCTGCTAGAAGCAGGAAAACACATAATTTTATCTGAAACTGCAGATGGGGTTTGTGAATGTTCAGGCTGAGTGGGCAGCTCAGAGACAGCAGAGTCTGCTTTATCAGCCTAGCACCTCCTCTCTTATTGCTGATTTGGCACTGGAAAGTCCTTTCTTCCAAGCCATGAGGGCCAAACTTTTGTGGAATCTGGCATTCAAAGTTCATTCCCATTTCCTTTTAAAACTGTTATATTTGCACTCAGGTATGTGTTTATGTATATAAACATTCAAAGGTAATTATCTATACTTTATGTATATATATGTATATGAATATATACAAATATGCACCTAAAAGTAAATAAATAAACAAATACATATAGGTAAACAAATACATATAGGTTTTATAGCAGTTTTCTAATGTTCATGTTCAAAAATTATCAAAAGCCTGTGCAGAGCTATATAGAATAATATAATGTGCTTCTCTGGAGACGGGAGAGTTTCTTTACATCTTATCTGCTGCCTCTGTATGAAGCAGAGCCCGAGCCTTTCTGTAGGATGCATTTAGCATCTCATCAGAAAAATAAATCAGATACTAAATTTTGAATTCATAGCATTAGAATGGTTTAAAAGGCTTTGCAGTTTAAGGCATAAATATCTAGGTATATATCAAGTCTGGATGAGTCTACAGACTTGTCCTCTCTAAAAACAATATGGTTTTTTAATGCAGAAATAAGGGTTGTAAATTACTGCAGCTAGTTAGCCAGCTGGACAACATCATTAAGGAGAAAGATTTCTTGTGTGGCCTTAAACAAACTACCAACTTTATGCCCCATGTTCTCTTGCATACTCTGTGGAAGTAGGGAGAGTGGATTGGTAGGGCTTTAATTTTATTGTTCTCTCCTCAAAAATGCTGAGTCAGTTAAGCCACAGAATACTTACCAGGGGATGTTTTGACATATTAAAGATACTCCATTTATTTAATGGAGTATTTGTTGGTATTAATAAAAATTGGTATTTTTATTGTTCAATTTATCTTTCAATGATCTTAACCAAATCCTATCTTATTTTGCAAACAGTTTTTATTATTTCAATTTATGTTCTGTTTTAGAGTGGAGTCAGAGGAGAACAGAATGACCACAACTACCCATTGAAGTTTAAAATTTTCACAAGATAGGAGGACATGCTTTTTGATTCTCTTATGTAGCTACCTTGTTTTATAAAACATGCTAGTTTTCTTGGTTTTAAGGTGAAATTGTTTCAAGATTAAAATAATTGATGTATTTTATCATATTTATAAAGAAAAATAGAAGCATAATTTTTCTGATAATGAAGCATACTTACAAATAGGAAATTGCCTAAAATATAATTAAGGTTAACTACTAAGGAAAATAAACAGATAAAAATTTGAACTATCATGTTCAAAAAACCACATAACCTTCCTCTTGCATGATGGAAAGTAGTTAGTAAAGCAGAATAGTGAGAATACAATATGAAACAAGCAGATTTGCATGAATATTCATGAGCACACATGTGCCTACACCAGCACACTGATCCACTCAAGGAACAAGCAGGTGCCCTGAAAGAGCCCCGTGGATGCCCTGTGCCAGGGCCCTTCCATGTGCTGCATCCACGGGTCTATTGGTTGTAAATATCCCATGGCTTGCTTTGCTCACTCATTCTTGTTGGCAAACACGGGGATTAAGTGCAATGATCCACACCTAACCTCGGGTGTCTCTCACGCTTGCTTTTCTGGCTTTGTACAGGGTCTTATTTTTCATCCTTGATCTTATTAACTTGCGTTCTCCTCAGGCAGCTGCAGCAGACTCCTCTCTGCCAATAAGACAAACCCACTTGTGCTATTTTGATTTTGGTTGTAGCATCTCCCTCCAATGGTTTGTGTACATATGTGTCATCCAGAAAAACACTGATGCAGGATGAACTGGGAACTGCTTCTCAATTGGTACTGCCTTAAATCTTTTGGTGTCACAGTCGTCTTTTATACATGCCTTTTTTAGCATTTCTAATGTGGCCTTGGTCTTATTTTCAGTCTCATATCATGTGTCTTGGCCGATTGACCATGTCAGGGATGACATACAAGTGTGATATTTTGTCAGTGATGGCAGCTTTTTTGTTTTATTTTTAAATTTCTGGGAAGGAGAAAACAGCCTTGTGGCAGGATTTCCAAAACTTTTTATCTGATAAGTCAAACAGTCCTCACAGAGCAACTCAATTGTTTGCCTCCTGAATTAGAGAAAACTACCAATATTAAACATGGAAGTACAATATTTAACTTCTGTTTTCAGCATGAAACTCAGATTAAGACTTTAGTGTCTCTTTGAGACTTGAGGGATGGGAGTTAGCAAATGGTAAAATGTGTAGAGCTTTAGGAATGGGAGCTATCACTTGATGGGTTCTAGTTTGAGTCCATGACTGTAGCTGAAGATACCCAGAGAATGATGGGTCTCAAAGCACTATTTATCTTGGTAGAAAACTGAGAAGGATGAAGTTTACAGTGAATGTTAGATTTTGTTTAAAAATGAAGTGCGGATTTTTGTAACTCTGTGTTGAGAATTCTCAGAAGTAATCTGAGACATGAATAAGGAAGAATTTTAAATCCCCTTTTACCCTTTCCTAGGGACATGGACTCCAAAAGCCATTAACAGAGGGAAAGTATGCAGAGAAAAAACTGCAGAGAAATAATGATTTATGCAGTGCACAGAATCCCACTGGAGAAATAGGCTAAGAATGTTTCAAAGTGTTTCTGTGTGCCAAGGCTTGACAGTTGGGATGAAAAGTTTTGTTACTCAGAAATGAGTTTGATTTGTTAATAAAAAGGGGGCTTCTCATTCAGTTTTATTATTAGTTCAGAGGCAAACAGTTAGACTTATTCTTCTACCCCTTTATTTCCTTGCTTTTTTTCACTTCTCTTGTTTCATTTCTTATCTCTGTAATTTTTTCAGAGCTGGAGTAGTTTAGAAAGAAAATGAGTCCTTCTATTTGGAGGGAGAGAAATAAAGAAGCAGGAAGGAAAGACTTGATAATTTTTTTTCTCTCCAAAACCTATTTTCATTTTTTTAACATAAAAATGAAATTTCAATGCGAATGGAAATGTATGATTTAAGAACTTAGGGACATGTGTCAGGCTTTTTTCTTGCTCTTTTCTTTAACAGTTCTTTTATTGTTTCTGTAATGCATCCCGCTAGGAATCTCTGCCATTTAGCCTGCAGTGGACTCAACCTCCTTTTATCAAATAGTGGATTCAGTCCTGTATCACCAAAGTGACTGGAGACTTGTCAGCATCATTCTCGCAGGCTGGCTTGATCAGGTGATGCTATAAAGATTCCTATTGCTGCTCTGCATTATCTTTCATGTCTTGCAATTTGTGCTATTCATACAAATTGCTCCCAATGATGGTATTCAAAGCCAAATTTAAACATACTACTAAGCCATGGGAACATAGCACATAACAAGCCACAATGAAATCCAAGAAGTACTGGATCTTATTATCATCTCTGGCTCAGAAATACCTAATGAATGGTAAATGCAGTTCAGTTCAGCTAATGTTGAATAATTAGCTCACAAACAGTGATGAAAGAGAGCTGGTCTGATGAAAGGGTGGTAGCACAGTAAGTGAGGAATAAATGTGGGAGTTATTAAAGGCATGTCTCCTAAAACTTTGAAGCAACAATTTAGGCTTACAGCAAAGGAACAGGGTAGGCAAAAGAAATATGTAGCCAGAGAAAAACAAGCCACTGAATAGAAGATGTTTACTTGGACTTCTGCATGGTGAACTGAGGCAATTTCCCTTTACAGATTGGAAAAAAACAGCTCAAGTGTGAGCCGTAGGTTAATCTCATATTTTACCTCACAAATTTTATTTAAATCAAAAAGGAGAAGGAGACCTGTCAGTCAGATTAATGAAGAGTTATAACACCTGCCTTGGGAGGGAGAGTAGAATCAGCATTAATTGTAGGCTAAGTGGGTCGCAAGGTAGCACATAAACCCTCTATTTAGCACCACCTCTGTGCATCGTTTGGCATGGAAGAGAGTGAGTTCCTGCTCAGTCCTTCCACCTCTGCTCTCAGCCCAGTTCATGTACAGCTCCAGTTGTGCCCTTTCTCTGACTGAGCGGTGTGGGCAGCACCCTCCGTGTTTCCCATCTCCAGTGCCCAGCCCTCTCCCACTGGGAAGCTTCCTTTTCTGTCCCACAGAGCCTCTGTCTCCTTCAAACACCAAAAACCAGACACATTCCCAGGTGGGTAGTCCCCCCAAAATTCTGGATCCAAAAGCTGAAGCACAGCTTGTTCCATCGTACAGAACACCTCATTCAGGGCAGGGATTGGTCTCTCACTGCTTGTGAGAGCAGCAGGTTGGAAAAGCTGAGAGGAAAGGGTAATAAGCTTCCCCACCTGATGGCAAGAAAAAAAAAAAGTATTTTATGCATATATTCACAATGAGATGGCTTCATTTGTGCATCCAAATGAACTGAACCCAATACACCCCGTGACACTTTGTTCTCTGAGTACAGGTTACAGTTTCTCCCCACTTCTTCCTTCTTTCTTTCCCTTTCCCACAAGGGGGAAAGAAAAAGCTTTTGAATCAGTGGAAAGTTTTGATAATTTAGTTTGGGGTGAGATGTAGCACCCGTTTTTAAAAATAATTTGTTGTTTCTTAGACATGCCTAAACAATAATTGATCAAAAAGAGTATTTTTATGAAAGGCCTTTGAGCAGCAAAGAATGTTTCTATGTTTCTTTCCTTCCTTATACTCTGAACCTGCAGTGTCTTTGAGAGAATTATTTATGTAAAACCACATTTGCTATATGGTCTGAGTAATGCTGCTTCAACCTTGCTTTCCCTGAGAAATAAGCATTTCCATTTAGTCTGTTTGAGGCTTCAGCCTATCTTAAGTACCGTGCTCTTGGCAAGGGTTAAACGGACAGGAGCAGAGTAGCACTCAGTTTGTCAGCCCCAGCATGCTCCATAAGCAGTTTCTTTAGAAGTTTTACATTGAGAAAAACACAGCTCTGGGTTAGTGATGCTTTCCTTCTCCTTCTTTCACTGCAGTCATTTGCTTGTCTTGTAAGTGGATGAACTGCGAGCAAAAATGCTGTCCACCTGAAATATAATTTGCTCTGCATGGTGCTGAACGAATAATTTATTGAGCTAACTGAGTACAGCATGTCTAAACACTCAATCAGATTTCCTTGACTGCTTGAATGGGTGATGGAAAAAAGTTTTTTCAGCTTTTGTTGTGGTAGAAACCTAAAAGCAGTGAATGTGTTAGGTCTTCTGTCTCTGCACAGTCTCTCATGTAAGCCAAGACACAGAGAAAATGAGAATGTTTGGCAAAGAATTTATGCAATCAATCTTCTGATAACTTTATTTTAAGTCTTTTTTTTGTCTCTGATATACTTAACGCTGCTTGCTGCACATGGGATTGCAGGTAGTTATTGAATATTTTTGTAAATGTTTTGTGGAAACTTCTGACATTCTTTGATGTGTTATATTTATCAGTGCAATGACAGCGCTTGTGTCAGCGATGTGATGTATTCTAAAATGCACGGCACACAAAAATTATTGATCCTTTCAAGAAGCCCAAATGATTTTTAGCTTTGCCTCAGGCTCCATTAGCAATGTGGAAAATTGAAAAGGGCTCTCAAGAAAAAAACTAGCGTAAGATTGAAACTGCAGCTGAAGAGCTGTCAAGTGGAGAAGTGCTTATGAATTATAATGAGCATGATCTAAAGATGACATTATCCTTTAGGAGTTTGGTTAAATCTTCCCTCCTGTCATATGACTCGCAAAGGTCCCTTAGAGCAAACAAAAAAAACAAAGTAAGAGCGGTTTTAGGAAATATATTTGAGGGGGGTGCACGTGAAATACAAAGGAATTACAGGATGGTGGATGGCAGGGACACGGTTTGAGGAGCCACAAAGGAAAGCTCCAAACTGGCTGGCCCAGGGGTCCAGGGTATCTTCAGAAGGAATTCTCTTATATGCCTACAAAAAGACTCCCATATTTTTTTCCCCTTACACTTTATGTATTTTGGACCTTGTCTCCCAAACATCTCAAGACTTTTCACGTTACACATTTCCATATATTTATATCCATGTTGACATTTAATTCTAATTCACATTTTTGATGAAAGGAGAGACCATTTCTGTCGCTGTCTGGCACTGGTTGTGCAGTGAGCTCTGAGTTGCACCATCTGGGCTGAAAGGAAACCTATTCCTTTCTGAAGGTTTCTCAAACATGTTTCACAGGGCACATTAAGAGATACGCTAGCGTTCACTGGCAATAATATAATGGAAAATAATCTTCCTGTGAACTGCATGACTGGAATAAAGGGCCACAGTTGATCCACAGGTCACTGCTTCCAGGGACTGGCCATAAATACCAGTCAGCAGTATTTCAGGTGAAAATAATTATTTTTTTCCTTCAGACTGCAGATATTTTTTCCATTTATTCAATACTTTGTCATGTAACTTTTACTTCCAAAATAAAAAAAAATAAATTCAGCACACACCTAAACTCTGGCAAAAGATTTAGGATACAGATCTTCATTTACCTTGATACTTAGAAAGAATTCTCTCACCATTGACAAAACAAGCAGATTTTTTTAAATTGCTCCCATGTTAACGGAACAGATGAGAAATGCAATGAACAGCAGGTTCAAAAGCATGTCTAGGATCAGAAGAATGATTCCATCAGAGCTGTACTTTGGTGCTACTAGTATCACTTTCCTGGATATCTTCCAGGTTATATCTGTTAAGGTTTGCTGCCAAGGAAAGTATTTGGTTTTACTGTTGTCAGCACTGTGCAGACAGTGTGGATGCAGAAATGTACCTGGGTTTTTTTCTCAGCTTCCATGCATTTCAGAGTATATATACATGAGAAAATTGCTAGCAATGGGCTGTGTGAAGCAAGAGGGGTCTAGCCTTTTCCAGATTCCAAATCACTATGTGAGCAGCCGTTTAGAAAAATCTTAACTTGAAAGTTATTGTGCAAGCCACTGAGGAAAAATAAATGCAGAAAAAGGGGCAGCCTTTACAGCCACTTCTGAACGCATCTCAAGTGCTGATACATCCTTCAAACACAGTTTAGAATAATGTTTCCTCCTCCCATATGAATGTACATTTACTTCATGGCTAATACATGAACTCACAAAAGACCTGTATTTAGACAGCTACAAACTGAACTACAAAACGCAAAATTGACAAAAGCTTGCCCAGGGAGATGATATTACTAATTAAACTGTGATGCATTAGAAATACTGCAGATCCCTTTCATTTTACATCATGAAGTATCTCAGTCAAAACATCCAGTAGTGGCTGATTACAACTGAGGTTCCTGCCAATCTCTGGCTTTGCTTTTGTGTGGAAGAGGGTTGGGATCTGACCATGAGTGTTTGCCTGGAAGGGAGACTTGGGAGGAGGGATTTGGTGCTTGGTTTTCCCTGTGCCATGTTAAGTTATTTAACATTGTTTGCCATATGGAGAGCAAGGGGTACCCTAAGGGAGGGGTCAGGCAGCCTGGAGGAGCTGTTGTCACGGTGTCTTTCCCTTCTCTTGAGGACACTGAACCTTGTGTCTCTCTCTGCGTGTATGAACACAGCATCCTCAGGGTGCTCTGTGTGCACACACAAATATGTGTCATTATCAAAATAAATACTTGTGTCTGAATTTTGCAATTGATGTCCTAGTAGATGTGAAGAATATGAATTGCTTCCTCTTCTTTCTTTGAAGAGGATCTTCAAAGAGAAGACCTTGTGTTTGCATCTTTCTTATTAGATGTCTAGCTTGCGGTATTTGACAAGTTATAATACTGAAGAAATGTGGTCCAGAACTGGCATTTATCTAACCAAAACTTGGGTACTTTGTTTAAGAAACTTTTCTAGGTGGTTGAAATCATATGAATACAGCTTTTTTTTTCCCTTAACTTTTAATTATTGTAACTATGTTTCAATTACATGTTCCCACAGACTTGATTACAATGTATTTGAGATAAAGCCTTTAACTTAGTTGAGATAAGAAACTTGTTTAATACTTCCTGCCTGCGCAAAATACTGTTTTCTCCCTCTTACGATTCTTCATCCCCTGATACAGAGTGCGTGCCTTCATTCTAAAATGCAACATCTCCTTTTTAGAAGGCAACAGGACACCAACTTTCTATTCAAAAAGCTTGCTGAAGCACCTTGTTTTGCACATTAAATTCCACATAGAATGGTTTGGGTTGGAAGGGACCTTAAAGGTCATCCAGTTCTAATTGCCCTACCATTGGTAGGGATACCTTGCACTAGACTTGGTTACTCAAAGCCCCATCCAGTGTGGCCTTGAACACTTGCAGGGATGGGGCATCCACAGCTCCTCTGGTCAGCCTGTTCAGTGCCTCACCACCCTTATAATGAAATACTGCTTTGCTATATATAACCTAAACATGCCTTTTTTTAGCCTGAAGCCATTTCCCCTTGTTCTGTCACTCCATGTCCTTGTAAAAAGTCTCTCTCTAGCTCTCTTGTAACTCCCTTCAGGTACTGGAATGTGCTCTAAGGTCTTCCCAGAGCCTTTTCTTCTCCAGGTTGAACAAACTGAGCTTTCTCAGTTTATAGCAGAGAGGTTCCAGTCCTCTGATCATCTTTGTGGCCCTCTGGACTCTCTCCAACAGGCCCACACTATGACATAATCTTAAGCTAAGGGAAAAATGAGGTTCTCTTGCCAGGTTGTATCTTATTGCTTGGGAAGCCTGTATCAGGGTAAATGGATAGTGTGGTGATTACATTTCTGAAACCTTTCCCCAACAGAAAATTATTTTTCCCTTTTTAAAAACTGGTTCTCCTGATATGGGCTTGCTGCTTGGAAAATAATTTTGAAACAGCTGTCAGCTGTTACATAATTTAATCTTTCATTTTCAAAGCCACTTTAAAACATAGTCATTGTTAAAACTTTTTCAAACCCTACTCTGCCTAAAAACAATGAACTTTCAAATCTTGTGGAAGGATTATGTATGATTTTCTGATGGTCTGTGAAGTGTGACTTGACAGCAGTATTGAGGGCTGCTTGTTGTCCTGACTCTGCACTTTAGAAGAGGAAAGAGAGGAGATGGAATTTCCCTGCAGCAGATCTGGGCCAGCTGGAGGCAAAGAAAGGAGAGAGATGAGCAGGTAGGCAACCTGAGAGGGAAGCAGAGTCACATACCTGCAAACATCCCAGGCCACGAGGAGAGCAGTTGTCAGATACACAGCCATGCCCTAGTGGGAATATAGGGTATTTTTTTTCCAGGGACCTGAGGCAGGCAGTGAAGAAATGTTTGTAACACAAAGACTGATAATCTTTTAGGTACGTGCTGGACTGACAACAGGCCTAGGGAAACACCCTGCCATTCAGGACACTGGAAACCTGGGGAGACTTGTTAGTCACTATCTCTTAAGTTTTCTTTACTTTAAAATGTTCTTTATTCTAATTTATGTGCTAGGAAAAGGTTTTTCAGGTTGGAAGCACATTTAGAATTGCAGAGTTATTTCAGGGAGAAGAGACAGGCACTCCACCAGGTCCACCTCTGGTTTTCACCATGGTGGGATTCAGAGCAGCTTTACCAAGGCTGCGCAAGGAGACTTTGACCTTGTGTGGATCTAAAAGCCTTATGAGGCCTACCTTTTGCAATGAATTCCTGTGTGTTTCATCCTTGTGTTGCGCCTTTTCAATAGTCAGGACTGAACTTGTGGAGATGGGCCCTGCCCTTGTCTGTAGGGACTGGCACAGAGGGGATAGAAATGCAAAAGAAGGGCCGGGGGCAGGGGGTCTGGCGGCTGTCGCACTGATCCCCGGTAATTTCCTCGTGGAAAAGTCCATGCTTCACGAAAATCAGCATCAGCTGGGCCCCAGGGAAACCCTTGTCATCTTGTCTTCTCTGCTAAGGTGAAGCTTGTTCTTTCTCGCTGCAGAAACTACTTCAGGATTAAAAAACTTTCTTTTAAGCAGCTCTGCTGCTAATGGGTGTTGAACAAGCATACCCCAGGAATGGTTGGAGAAGTATAAAGGGGTTTCTCCTGTCACAGTAAATGTTCTTGTGTTTTAAGATACATTCCCCATATCTTTATGTCTGTTCATACCTATTTTTCACACATCTACTTTAGCGTAAACAATACAGTATGAATATTCATAATATGAACAGGTGTAGTCAGAGGTACTGCACATTGTTTCTCTCAGAATTAGAGGAAAGCTGAAGCATTATTAAAATTAGAAGGAATTTTTAGGTCAGAGTTAGGGCTTTAGCTAGGAAATGGAGACATTGCATGTGTTGTGATTCAGTGAAATTCACCCAGCAAAGTGTATGGGCAAAAAACACTGGGTTCAGATTTCATGGGACACTCTGTAAGACAGACTCCTGCTTCAGGGTCACTAGACCATGACTGACCTTTCCAGTGGCTTGATTTTCAGATCAAGAAAGCAGAATTTTTGGGTTTGACAGATATTGTATCACACATTTATGTAGATTTCCAGTGCAAATTAAAGGTTCTGCCCCAACATTAACTATAAACAACGGCAAAAGTTCCCACTACTATAGAACCCATCGCATTCCTAGCCCTGCTCTTAGCCTTTGCTTTTGTGGCTGTGTGAGAAAAACTATCCTTAAGAATAAATAAAGAAAATGCAACGGCATGAAGATACTTAATGCATAATTTTAGCTTATTGAGGCTTAAAATCTTTGATTGAGTGGCCTTAAAACATGAAGGGAAAAAAGGACGCTTTTTAGCGGACAACACATACCAAGCTTTGACGCAGTTGCTCATGGGACTGTTTTATTCCCAACATCCTGCATTTCAAAATGTGGTGAGAAAATGAAGGCGGGGAAATTTTCCTGTTGAATTTTTGCTAATTTGTAAAGGCCAAAGCCTAACTAATGTACATTTCTCACTACAGTGCCTTAGCAAGTTCACAGGGCTGTTCGTTCGAAAGGCTCATTAGGGACCTAATCCATCTCATGCTGCTGTTGTAATGAAAGTAAGAATTACAAGGACAACGAGATTTTCTTCATTTAGGGGAAAGAGGTGCAGAGCTACTAAAACTCTCACCATCCCAATTAAGTTGTGGAAAAAAAATATGAGTAGAATCTTTGTCGCGGACCGCCACAAATCTTCATGGCATTTACATTAATTGCACTTAGACTGTGGCTAGTAATAATGTTTTCATTAATGCCGAAGTAGTTTGGGAACAATATATAGGAAGCTTCCATTACATGGAAGACTACTGCATTGTATTTATTTATTTATTTATTTCTTAGCTGGTTAGCCATAAAATGAATCTTATAAACTATCTTCAGTTTGATAAAATCACTGGGTTTAGCCCAAGAAATGAAATGCTATTTTCTTTCTTTTCTCTCAGTATTGTGACACACCAGCAAATTCCATGGAAATCTAGAACTCCTGCTTGAATGTATCAAGCTTCACATCAGTGCCTGCATTTGGGGGCTTTGTATGTCTGTCAGTAAGGGCTTTTCAAGAATCCATCTGTGTTCCTCTGGACAAATGGGAGTGATTTATGAAAGAAGCTTTAAAATGTTAAATACATAATTCACACATTACAGGTGGGTGTGAGCTGCCTCTTGATGGAGGTGGGAAGCATACTTAATCTTTATTGCCCATTTGACATATTCACATTACCACACAGATATTAACTAATCTTTTCTGTAACTCTAAGGTAAATTAATAAATGTTGCTAATCCAAATTTTATGCAGGGGGAAATGGATGGATTGCTGTGACCCTTGTGAAAAAGAAGGGGCAGAGCCAGGAACAGAATCCCAGTTATTACTCACACATAACCTCCTATCAGTTTATTCAGTTCATCATTGCCATTTTTAAGGTAAATGTCTGTGCCAGCTGGAGACATCAGCAGCTTTCTTTTCTTATGAGTCTCTATGCTGGACTCTCCCAGTTCAGTTGTGCTGCTGGAGGGATTTGAGGGAGATTTTCCTTCACCACTCTGGGACAACCTGTCTGGGCATATGCATTATACATAAAGGTGTATATATACACATATGCATATATATAAATATGCATATGCATAAAGGTCATACACAAGGGAAAAAAAACACCATAATTAGCACACTGGCTAGATGTCATAGGATTGCTTATCTCTGATAAGTAGATGTTTGTAGGTTATCCTGAGGGACCTGCTGTGAAGCACAGCCCTGGTAGCCCTGCACAGGGGAGTCCCTTCTCATGAACAGGTCTTTTACATGTGCTCTGCTGTAGCCAAGCAATAAATATGAGGCTTTTTCCATGAGTGTTTAACTTTGGCTTATATTTGAGTACACATTGAACCCGTTCAAGTTGTTGGGTCATAAGTGTAATTCTTTTCTAGTGAGTTCTTAACAACTTCACCTGTAAATAACAAACCTATTAAGAAAAACTGTTTTTTCAACACTCAGTCTATTAGGTGTGAAAAGTAGCAATGCACTGAGCATCTGTTTTATTTTCTCTTCCTAGTTCTGTATTTGACACAACCTCCCCCATTTGCTTCAGTAGGAACTTGTTTGGTTTTAACTGCATTACTGTGAGTTACTATTAAAGTTCCAAGGAGGAACAGATGGCATTATTTTAAGACTCACAACAGTTCAGTAGAGGTGAGTTTTGTGAAGATAGAGAGATTAACTTCTGCTTCATTTATGTCCATCTTTAGGTTCAGAGCAAGCTCACTTACTTTGAAAGTTGTGATGATTTACTGAGTTTAGTGTGAAAATTTTGCAAATGAGACATTCAGTCTGGAGACAGTACAAGGCAGCCACACCTGGCACCATCGGACTTCTGAGTGGCTTTCAGGATAGGCTGTGTAAGGCAATTTGAGTGAGCAAATCACTGTGTAAAATCCCAATAAATTAACTCTGTGCTCAGAACAGTGGGATAGGATCTATTCTGCCAGCCCCTAGAGAAGTTCCTCTTTAGAGTGGTTCTGTATTCACTGATACGGAGGCCTTTGAGGGGTCTTACTACCTGTTATTCATTATCTCACATGTTTTGCTTTTGTAATGCCACCAAAGGCAAGGAGAAAGATCAAACAACACCAAACATCTCTTTTCTGTTATTCAAGTCTTTTACACCTGTAATTACCTCTCTTCAGTCATTCTGGCGTTTTGGAGTAGATGTCTGATGCAGCTACATTAATGTCTGGAATTGACTACTACAAAATGTTCACTGAAGTACATTTGAACGAGGTGTCTCAAATCCTTTCTCATAGTGCTCTAACTGTAAACAGACAAGTGCATTCTAGGACTTCTGTATTTGCTTTTGGATTTCTACTGTAGATGTGGAACTGCAAACCAGCTTTAATAGAGCGCAGAACTATTTGCTTTCTGCTGCCTTTGTTCCCTTTTTATTTTTCTTAGCTCCCTCTTGGTACTCCTCTGCAGCTCATATAATTTTCTGACTTAAATATACCAAAAGGCAGCAAGTTTATCCTACCAATGCTATCAGTAAGGATGTAAACCAGTGAAAGTACTTAAGAAATAGGTATCTCCTCATCAGTTGGATAATTATCTATTAGGTGTTTAAGACCGCAGAACTCCTGTTGCCTAGTACAGGGCGGGTTCAGATCAAGAGATCAGCTGTGCTGTTGGCGTGGCCAAAGACACTGATGGCTTGAGCAAACCAGGGGAGGTTCTCTTTCAGAGTCAGCCTCAGTTTTTTCCTTGTGTTTCCTCCTACACTTGAATCTCACAATGACTACATCCTATGCATCATTCCAGGGTTTTTTGGGTCACGCACATTTCAGGCAAGTGTGATTTTGAGATAGACAAAGGACTGGCAACAAGTGCATGTGGGTGTGTGCGTGTGTGTGGGAGTTGCTTTTCTTCCCTAATCTCATTTCCTCTTTCCTGAATGCAGTTATTCGAGCTGCATGGCAAGGATTAAATTTATCCTTTTGATATTTTCATGTCCTACAGCAACATAATTAAGATGGTATTGCTATATTCATGGTTTCTTCAGTGGAAAATTCACCATGATCTTGAACAGTATGTGTGGGTTGACTTCATTCAGGGAATTTAAATTGGATCCATTTCACATAACTGCATATGGCAAATAATTCAATGTAAAAATAAACATCTTGTCCATGTAAATACTACTCATTTTAACTTATTCTTTTTTTTTCCCCATGTTTCTTTAGAGCAATTACTGCCTGTCAAGTTGTTGTATATATATATTTCATGCTGTCTTGGGGAAAAAAAAAACAACCAAAACCCCTGTGTATTTCTTAGCTTTATTTTCCATTGCACTTTTAGCAGGGAAGAGTCTCTATACATTGCAGTTGTGGATAAGGAGTAGCAATCAAGTGAAAATACCTTCTATAATACAGATTCTTTAATAAAGTCAGATTGGCAGTACACAGTGCTTATTTGAAAAACTAAAAGTTTTGAAATTTAATAGGGAGTTTTGACAAGTATTGTTCCTTCTTTAAAACATCAGAGAAATGCACACCAAGGAAAATAATTGCAGAGTCCTTGCGAATAACTGTACACTATGAAAATAACTGGTGTGAAACAGACACCCACCGCTCGTCAGTAGGAAATAATGCCAAAAATTCAGAAGTAGGTGCAAAACCAAGCAAAACACCACAACCATCTGAAATTGCTACATTGTTCTCTTTTATAGAAGTTTTGCCACTGCCTACCTACTAATGATGTTCCTGGGTTATAAAGACAGAAATTACCTTTTGACTTTGCAAGTATCCTGATCCATGAAACAAACAACCACAGGTGCTCCAGCAGAGCCACATTTGTGGTTTCAGCTGTGCTCTTGCCGTGTGTCAATAGGGTTGTCCCTTTTTCCTCCCCTGGTTATTTTTTCATAGTGAGTATCACAACTGTGAATTAATTCAGCATGGCTACATTTTTGAAGGAAAAGACCCTTTGTGCATTAAGAAAAAGTATCTTTTTGAGTGTACTGCCTAATATTTTTTTAAAAAATGGATCTTTCTTCCTTATGCTGTGTTACATCTCCCTACAGTGATTACCGGAGTGAGTGTAAAATAGATTTATTCCACTTGCAATCAGACTTGTCAGTTAAGATCCAAAACCACAAGGTGGTTTATAAATTTCAGCATCGTTCATATTCTACCTATGGTCTTAGTAAATATGAATCTGTAGAATGCTATGTCAGAACAAAGATGGATCTTCTGAAAGAGGCTGATCATCACAAAGTAGGCACAACTTAGTAGCTCTTGGAACTTACGGACAAATGTGAGTAGAGACATCTTTGTCCTACCTAGCTAACACATATAAAATGTCTGAGACGTAATTAAAGCCCAGAGGAGGGGAAACAGATCTGGAATAGCGAGATCCGCAAAATTCAGAGTCCCATAGTGAGAGGGAAATGACCAGGAAGATTTTTTTCTGGTTGTAAAGAAAGTAATTTACAAGAGTTAAAGGCCATAGGATAATTTCCATTATGTCTAGATGATTAGGTACACATTCCAACACATCATGAGAGCATCTATCAGTGTCACCAAGAAGTACATAACATATTCTTGCAGTGAAATGTATAAATGTGTAACTAGTCAGGCGGTGACTTCAGTGGAGCTGAAGGAACAAGCTCATGTTTGGAATGTGATCATTTTGCTCTGTAAATAAACAAATACCATATTTCATGGCTGAAACAGATCACTGCAGGAGTGTGAAAATTTCTTCCCCCATATATATTAATGCATGTGTGTTTCAGGAGCGTTACTCAGACAGTTAGGACACATTCTGGAACTACAACGATCTGTAGCTCAACCTAACAAAGCACATCTGAATTTTTCTCTGCAGAAGTATCTGCTAACTGAGGATGACATCCTTCACATGCAGACCTAAAGCTACATGATTGCTTGTAGTAGGAAGGGAAGGCAGGGATAGAAAGAGGGTAAGAATGGAAAATCCTGAATTTTATAATGAACAAATGCAACTGAAAGAAAATAAAGTTCTAAGCTTTAAAAAAAAAAAAAACCTGAAAATCTACAGCCAACAGCAGTCTTCTCAAAAAGCTCTCAGTTGAAGGGAAGAGAGCAAGAATTCAGTGCCTTAGGAAGTAGAGGGGATAAGAACCTGCAGAATAAGACATGGAGTGAATATTTACGGTTGAAAATTTTCTTCAAGAAAGATGTTTTAGCCATCTCACACTGCGTATGTCTTTCCCCTTTGTCTCCTTTCTGTCTATCACATAAATATCAGATGTAAATTTGGGAGCCAAGCCAGCTACAAAGTACATGTATGTGTCACACGGTTAATTACCATAACTGATATATAAATTAGGTAAAACCAAAATTCTTATAGCACACATATAGAACAAGCTGGGTGCAGCCAAACATACTGCAAATGAAATATATTTAGGATATACTTGCTGTAGACTTTTGACAATATCACTAAGTTTCCCCGCCTTTGTGTTTCTTTGAAGTGGATTAATTTTTTTTCACCTCTAATTCTCTTTAGGGTTGACTGGGGTGTGCTGGTTTTTTTTTTTGTTTTTGTTTTTGTTTTTTTTTTTTTTTTAATATATATATTTTGTTTGTTTACAATATTTTCAGACTGAAACATCCTTGTCTGAGACTTTTTTTTCAATGTAAAATAAAATTGACCAGAAGCTCATCTTTATAATTTTCTTTCTGCAGGAACACTTAGTGAGCCATTTAATTCCAAATGTTTTACATCTATTAAATACTTATGTAGGAGATGCTTTGGTGCTTCAAAAACTTGGATTTTTCATGTTCTTAGTGTGGTGGTTCTCTTACCTAAATCAGGCTTTCTGGCTCAGTTATGTCACACATGATGTATTACTGTCTGCATCCTTTCTCATCCCACCGGAGAGCATCACAAAAGAGGAACTTTGAACAGGGATTGTGGCTCTGAGAAAAAGAGGGGCAAAGAAAGAATCTCACAACAACTCAAGTGGTACAGCTTGATTTAGAGGGGAGACAATAAGCCAGATTTTCTGCTTTCCTCTGAGTTAGATGTTGTGTCAGAAAGCTTCATCTTGTGTCACATTTTTTTGGAAAGGAATAACAACATTTTAGGATTTCAGGAAGGTCTGAAGTTTTCATTTTGCTTTAAAATTCAATATAATAAACAGGAAAAAGATGGACAGCTGGCATTATGAAAATTAGATGTATGCTCTATTTCACTGACTACAATTGAACCTCTTGTGTCCTTCATATTTCAAGTATGCCTAAGTGTGTTTTTGGATTGAATCCAGGGGTAAATGTCCTTTCTCAAATCTTGTGAGAGGTAATGCAGAAATAAGAAAAGTCTAGTAAATTGGATTATGGCTGCATGGGGAAAAAAGGAAGCTAAGAGAACTATTGTCAAATCTCACTGAGTATGCAGAGACATAGAGACCAAGCAGAAACATTCCTCTGGAATCAGTTTCGTACTATTGCGTGACCCAGATTTCTATGCTCTCCTCTTCTGGCACAAGAGCCTCTTGAGGTGTTTGATATTCTATATTAAAGGTTCACATTTGCTATTGAGATGTTGGCTTGCCGATAGGACACTGCAAAGTAAAGAGTGCTTCTCTCTAGTGCTGCACTGTAGTCCAGAGCACAGGATTTTATTTTCGGGTACGTGTGCTGGAATCATTTGGAGCAATGCACCTGCGTAGTACTGTTACTGGCCAGTGCTTGAGAAAGATAGACTGTTGGCAAGTTTTCTTTACCTGTACCTTTTCATTTGGTTCATCAAGTGTCCAGCTGTCCGGGACTCCCTAGACTGTCCCTGGGAGCTCCTATTTGCATTCCACCCATTTCTGCAATAGTGGTGTAATTTAGTAATGGAGTTCCTAGCTCACAGCCTGAAGGCTGGGTAAAACTTGGCCTGGGAAAAGCCTTGGGGAGAAAGCTTCTGAGATGCAGCAGTGAGACACAGATTGAGAAACCAGTAAGAATGTGGAGTAATCTCTCCATGTACAGGACAAGAGGAGGCTTGAACCTGTACAAGGTCAATGATGTGCTGCTTCTCTTCTGCGTGGGGCACCTGGTGGGAAAGGTGGTGGTTTTCAGAAGTAAAAAGCCTCAGGTTCCAGCAACCACTGTTTGGAAAGTGTTTCATGTCTCAGTGCAGTCTTGTGGCATCTTGGAAATGCTCTCTTATCGTGGGATGATTTAGACCTGAAGTTTGATATGATGACACAAACAACAGACATTTTGCTTACACTGTTGTGGTGGTTTTTGGGCTGTTCTTTGGTAGTTAGTTATTTAGTCAAAGTCTCTGAAGCTTTGAACTGCTTAGATCTTGCTTCTGTGTGAAGTCACATTATGAAGTTTGTGGAGCTTGTGCAGCTGCTGGGAAGTGTTGGTCTCTGACTAACAGAATACAGTAACAGTGTGGGTCTGGAGGGGACCTGTCAGGGAAATAAAGCTCATCTAACTGCGGGTATCTTATTAAGCACATCTTGCATGAATGCTTAGTGCTGTAACTTTTAATGGGATCTGTGTGAAACCCAATCAAGATAGGCATATAATAGCTACAGATAAAGACGTTGTGGTGCTCCGAAAGCAATGAGGGAGGCTGTTAACTTTGTTCTTGTCTTCAGCTTCAAATAGGTTACCAGCCTTAATTTCCCAAAGAATAGAAGGTTAAAAGAGCTCTGGAATTTTAAAAGCCTTTTTCGGGAGGAGGGAAGGAGAACTGACACTTCTTCTATAGGGGTAAAGGAAAGTATATTTGAAATGAAGTAATTTGAAACTGTGGCCCTCATCAAACAGTAGGAAAGAATTGAGACTAAGCTGAATCTGTGAAGAGGCCAGGTAAGAGAGACAGTTTCACTTGTGTTTGGGAAGCCAAAGCAGGACTGGCCAAGATGTGCATGAGCAATCCTCTTTATCTCTGCCCTCTTTTTGCTCTTGCTGCTCTTAGGAAAGGCAGCAGCATTTTGAGAGCAGTGCCACCATAGCAGCTCTCAAGGAATGAGGCACAGCCTCAGTAATGTACATGTTTTGAAAAACAAATGTATCTGTCCTGGTGCTGTATCTTTGTCTCCTCATTAAAAGATGATGTTCTTTAATCATAAATTGGCAGTTGGTGTTTGTGTGCATGTGAATCTCTGGGGGAATCAAGGAGGCTGAATGCTCATCTGGGTCTGTCCTGCCCTCCATTCTTTCTTCTCATCTCTTAACTCAAAAAAATCCAATACAAGCAAAAACCCCTAAACCAAACTCCTGCCTTTCATCCCAAGCTACTGTGTTAGTGACAGAGTCACTCAAGGCAGTACACAGCATGGCTTAGCTGAGGTGGGGAAGAGGCATTTGCTTATTTTGTAAAATAATTCAAAATTCCCAGCTGATCTGAGTTAGAACAGAATGGTACCTCAGTAGACACTGGCAGTGAATTTATGATGGCTACAAAGCAGGGAGTTCACAAGCTGTGACCAAAGCTTTGTTGCAGAGCCCTGTTCTTGAGGTTAACATGAGGCAATTTCCCTCTTAGTGTTGCAGGGTTTGTAGATTTATATTGTTCCAAATACAGGAAAGTTCTATTTTTTTTTTGACAGCATACTATGCACTTGGAATTCTGATTGTACCTTGATTTTGTCTGCTGCAGTGATTCCATGTTCCTCTTATGAAATGTTTAAATAATAAAATGCATTTTTAATATTTAAATTCTTGAGGCTGTCTTTCTTAATTACTTGGGGACTAGGGGCTTTTTGAATGTTCACAATAAGTTGGACAAACATCAGATACTTTTTTTTGCCCATGGGTATAATTTTTCTTTTAATTTTTTTTTTGTGAATTTTTCAGATATTGCAGTGCACATACTAGGGCCCAAAGAGGCTTCAAATGTATAGTGCTGCAAACAAAAACAGCAGGAGCATGGACTTTCAGAGTATATGTCACTAAAAAAGATGGGTGTCAAAAATAATGAGGCAAGCTAAGAAGATACTCTGTTTGCTGCCCCAAGAAAAAGGGAAAATTATGCCTATTAGCTAAAGGAAGTGGGAGTAGAAATAAAGTGAATTATGGAAGTCTCAGCTGTGATAAAAGTTAGTAAGGCAGTAAGTGAGCTGCATCAGGAGAGAGAGAATTTTTGCAGTATTTATTAGTAAAAGAGAAGCCACAAAGATTAAAAGATAAATTACTAGTTTAGGGAGGAAGGAGCATCTGAATTTGTTTGTTGCAGTAGAAAGTCATTGAGCAATGAAAAAAGTATTGTCTATGAAACGAGTTGTTTGTGATGTGTTTTTGTTTTCCTTTTTTTTTTCTTTTTCCTCTTATTCTTTCAGCTGAAATGTCAGAGTGTAATTAGGTTAGTTTTCTTCTGAGAAGTCAAGGTAAGGACTGATTTATGTAGTTGTTGCTGCACTTGGAACTTAAAGTGAGTGCATGTGAGACCAGTCCTTGCTAGTTAATTTGGGAGTTGAAGATAGTCCCATTATGGTGGAAATGTAGAAAAATATCTGCCTGGCTCCTGTAGCTGTTTAGCTGGGTAAATGGAAAACCAGGTAATAATACTTCCTTCCTTAAGTTTCCACTTAAATCATTCTTATGCTAGCTGTAACTTCTTTAGCTTCAGTGGGATTGCTCATTGCTTAATGTTTTTTATTGGGGCCCCAAGGCAAGATATTTCTGAAGGGCCATGTGTGCTGTTTAGGGGAGAAGTTATGTAGAGCTTCCAGTTATACAGATCTGTGCCCGGCCGTAGATGTGCCATCACCAGATCTCGTACTGTCTGTGACCTGCTGCAGCCGTGGTTTGGTCCCAAAGCATCCACACCAGCTAACTGATGGAGAGTTGTATCTGGTGGTATGGGACCATGGTTATTGAAGCAGTGGCTGAAAGGAATCCAGGCCACAGAGATAGAACAGGAACTTCTACTTTTAGTGAGGAAGTAGCAGGTGGTCAGGGAAATACCAAGAAATATTTTGAAAGGAATAGAACAGCAGTGTTTCCTGCCTCCGACACAGCTACTTACTGAAGTATTTATTGCTTCTTGAACCTGTTGCTTTAAATGACATGCATCCCTTTTAATGTTTGCTAATCAAGAGAAGCCGTTGGTTATTGTGTGTATTGAGCGGTTGTCCTGACCGAAAAGTCTGTTCCTTCACCCAAATTAATCCAGGCTACTCTGGGAAAGAAAATCACCAGCTAATCTTCCAAAGTAAAAGATAGATGGTATGTGGAACAGCATTTTCTTTCTGTTACAGTAGAAGGTGCATGCTTCCCTCCCCCCACACACTTTAGATCTCATTGAGGTATAACTTGCATTTATTACTTCCAGATTGGGTTACTACAGCAAGCCAGGCCCTCAGCTCAGTGAATTGTTGTGTACATCCTATTACTGTTTCATATATTTCAAATCCTTCAGTCTCAAAGCGTGTTGATGGGACAAGGGATATACAGTAAAGCCTTGCTTCATTTGTAACTGACTGACAATATCCTATTCCAAGAAAGCTTAAGGACGATCAGTAAAAGATCTACAGAGAATACAGTCTTTGTGTGACAAAAGGTAAGATGGAATCAAATCCCATCACACTGATACAGAATTACCAACTTGCAAAATGAAAGGAGATGCAAAGGGGAAAATCACTTTCAAAATCCTCAAAGCACAATAGTCTGTAATTCTGAACTGCTGTAGTTAGGGTTGAGATGCTGTAGTGTGAGATGCTCTGAAATACTGAAGGTGCAACACAGGACTTGCAAAAAAAATTAAGTGAATTTTACTGTACTCCATGTTAAAACATTTAAAATTATAGTAGCTGACTTAACAAAGAGGGAGCCTTTACTCCAAAGCATTTAAACATACTTTATTCTAAAGCATTTAAACTTCTGTAATGCTTCTCTTTCTTGATGAAGCATTATTATCACTCTGTATTATGCAGGACAATGCCTCAAGAGCAAATGCAAAATTTTAATATACATAAAAAACTGCGTTCTCCCTCTACTACAAAGAAGAGCCCACTCCTTTTTAGTGTGTTGGTCTGTCTGGGCTGTCTCAGAAGCTGTTACAAGTGTTACCTTATTGTGTGTGCTTTAAATTTCTTATTTTTAAAGTGCTTTTTGAACCAATTTCAAATCGGTGACAGTCTGTACAGCTAAGTCGTGAGGTTTTGGTTTGTGTTTTTTTCACTGAATCTAGAGAAAGGCAAAGTTATTTTTCTGCTTGGTTTATAAATGATTTGCATTATAATTACTAGGGAGTGGGCAGTGAGGAGAAAAAATTTGGTTTCCTATGTCAATAAAAACTTCTGCGAGTGTTGTACCAGTAGCTTGCATATCTTACAAAATGAAATGAAACCTTTTGGAAAACAGTTTTCTTGGTCACGTAGCATCACTGAGAAAACAACTTCTACCCAACTTGAAATATTCCAGTACCCTTTTTGTCATAAATGTTGTTGTTCATGCGCTCCATCTAGAAATAAGCTTCTCTTAAAAAAAGTGTATTATTATGGAACTGGCTGTGCATCTTCTCCAGCTTCCAGTCCTGGATGATGTCTTTTTACAGTTTCTTTCCCAAAAGCTCGGTGTTTGTGAAGAGGATAAATTTTCAGTCAGTCTGATGCCTTAGGTCTGGAAGGATAAAGCACAGATGGTTCCTATTTTACTTGTTCCTTATTGCCCTGCCCTTGTTAGAGGAGGTTTAGATGCTCCAAAAGGTGGAAGTCAAGTGGTGAAGGAAAGCTCAGATTATTTTTGTTGCCAGTTACTTGTGGTAGAGTTGAGTGCATGCGAGCCTCGAACGTCAAAACTGTGTTTGAGGGGAAACCAAAAGGACTGGTTCCCTTGAATTCTATTTTCTGTTCATAGATTTTTAAGAGAAAACACATGCTCTCTGTATTATGCAGTAGAAAATCTGCTGTGCTGGACACTCAGGTTCTTACATTGACCATATCAGTACCCTTTGTGTTTCTGTAACATAGTTGCTCAATATTTGCAAAAGAAATCAAGCGTGTTTCCAAGGAGCTTACCTTTTCCCTTCTGTATTAACCAGCTGCTACAACAAATAATAAACATTCGCACAGCCCTTCTTTTTAAAGCCTGACAGCTGTAGGAACCCACTTTCTGCCCTGTTCATTCCTGGCATGTTTAACTACACTAGGACCTGTTCATATAATCCTAAATAATTCAAAGCAGCCATTATGTTCATTCAGAGCCTGAGCACAGCACAGTGTGTCTGGGGGAGCTGAAGGTCTCTCAAGAATGCAGCTCCTGCTGTCTCTGAACACCAGGAAGAGCCTTAGGTGGAAGTTGGACTGGCAGTGGAAGAAAGCCGTCTTGTACTGTGTCCACCATCTACAACCCGGATGCATGTGGGGTGTTTTTAGGAATTTTTGGTGGGAGGTTGTCTAGCTGGGTTGAGCTAAGAGCTCGGCAGCTCTGTGGCTCTGAGGTGGGTAAGTTGGTGGCTTTCTATCTGCAGTGCTGTTCCCTGTAGAAACATCTCTTCAGCCTGACTCATTGTCCTCAGCCTGCAGCGTGGAGAAGAAAGTTGCACACCCCTGTATCAATGTATGACCTCTTCGAATAACAGAGAAAAGAAGCAATTTTGGGGAGGGAAGGGAAAAGAGAAGTAGGTACCATAGGTTCTACTGTAACAGTTTGGAAGCGCTTGAATAGATTCGGAAACAATCAGTTAAAGGGTTTTTTCTCTTCTTGAGCTAGACCTTCCAATAAAAAACTTTGCAGTTTTGTTTTTTGTTTGTTTTCTATTGGTTTTTTTTTTTCAATTAAAGAAAGACCACCAAAAATTGATATATCAAAATCAAGTCTCTGAAAGATAATGGTATTTTTTTCACCAGACTTGTTATTGCTTCTTCAAAATTATTCATGTAAATGATTTTTTTTCTTTTAAATTCTCTCTCTCCTGCCAAATCAACTTTCTTTGCCTTAAACTTTAGGCTGAAATCTTTTACAGCTTCGGATTTCCTTTCCAATTAAAAAAAATTAGACTGGCATGGGAAAAAAATCATAATGAACCTGCTGGGTTTGGGTGGTATATCTCTGGATGCCACCTTGGAAAAAGGTGCATGTTTCTGGGGAGGGAAGGGCAGAAGCATTGAAAAACCTCTCCTGAGTTTCAGCCATGGTGGACTGTAAAACTTTCTTTTCCTCTTATTATTTTTAGTTTTTAGGCATGTTAGAACTTAGAATTGAAGGGATATAAGAAAGCATTTAGTCATGTAAAAATGTTTCATCCGTTTTGAAAAATATTTCAATCCTGTAAAAAACAAAAAACCCTCTTAGATTTTCATATTTTATCTAGCAGTTAAACTAGGAGAGAAATATCAGTCATTCCTCTTATGTATTTGTGGGGATAGGCTTTTTTTTTTTTTTTTTTTTTTTTTTTTTTTTTTTTTTTTTTTTGTGGGGTTTATTTTTTTTTTTGTTTTTTTTTTTTTTTGAGTATGTGGTGCTTAATGATATTTTTGGTATTTTTTTTCAGATGAAACAGGATATGTCATAAGCCCTACTAAAATAACCTCCTAGTATGAAAAGAGGTTTGTTTTACATTAGTCTGCTGCTTGTCATGTAATCATCTGAAAATGCAGAGAGGAGGGAAGGATTTTTGAAAACTCAGCTACTTAGCCTTCCTGTGATGAAAGAGGTCTTAATTTACTTCTAAATGATGGAGAGGAGTGTATGGTTGTTGAGTATTTTTTTAATAAATAAAACATTAAAAAAAAAGTCCTTTGATTCCATTTTCCATCAAGGGGCTTGCTGAAAGGGAGGGGCTCGAAAATATGGGTTAAAGAGAAGCAAAGTATCAGCACTGGCAGGGTTTGCAGCTCTGTTGGTTTTTTCCCAAAGGCCAGGGCCTTGCTGAGCAAGGTTCAGCTCGAGCTGAAGGCACTTTGGTGTGACCGTGCTGCGAGGGAAGGACTCTGTTCTGCATGACTTTTCTGGGAGCTCCTGGCAAGGTTTGGGGTTTTTTTGTTTGGTTAGTTTTGTATGGCTTGTTTTGTATGGTTTTAGGTTTTTGTTTGTTTTTTTTTTTTCCCCTGAAACAGAAGGTCTTCTTGTGCATACAACTCCTACTTTACCTGAACCTCCAGCTTCCAATTTTTGTAGAAAGAATGGCAGTTTTGGCCTGTAATTCAGGATAACCTATCTTATTGGGTTTTTTTGGGTTTTTAGGGGTTTTGTTTGTTTGTTTGTTTGTTTGTTTGTTTTTGGTTTTTTGACTCATTCAGAGTCCCTGGAATCTTTAGGAATCGTTGAACTGATTGTGCCAGTTTGGTCCATTTGGTGACACAATGCTTTAGTGAGAACATCACCTTCAACACCTGCTCACTTAGGAGCAGCATTTCATTGTTTCATGCTTTAGGCTTTCCACTGCAGAGTGCTGTACTTTGTGGGAACTGTTTGCTGTGGATGATATTAGCAGTGGAAACTAAAACCGTACTTGGATCATATGAAATGATTGCCTGTCTTTATAACTTTGAACCACCGTCTGTTAAATGACTGAGGGGAACTGGTTTCAGACTTGTGCAGTAGTATAGAAGAATACCAAATTTCCTGTAATGTTACAATTGGGATGACAAGAAAACTTTTATTCAGACCAGTCAGTATAGCCCATATTGGGTAATTGATATATGTGCTCCCAAGTTAAAATAGATAAATGAAAGAACACTGGGACTGCAAATGTTGTCCTCATGGCAGAAGCACAAAAGATCAAGAAAACGGTAGAATGGGGCCCTCAAAATTTCATTTCAGTGTTCAGAAAAGTAGCTGACACCATAAATATTTGTACCAAGCAGCTCTGTAATTGGGTCATTATTTACCTATGCCAGGCACAAGTACGAATGAGTCCAACACGTTAGCAGCTGTTGAACTGTACACAGGGCATGGATTACATTGCACGCCCTATTGTTCAGTTTAAAATTAACATGCCATAATCCTCATTAAAACATCATATGTGATATTTCATTGTGGTTATTATACAGTTATCATTAAGGCAAATTGCATTACTGAGCTACATTTAATAATGCAGTGCACTGTAACTGTTGCATATATTTCAATTAGAAAGTAGATTATGCCTGTAGGACAATTTAGCATTTTCTTTCAGCCTGCAAGAAATTAAAGAAAAAATTCTTTTTTTGTTTGTTTGTTTATTTTTAAAACTTGTGGATTAGATGAAGTTTTTATTCTCCTCCATGCATCTTTTCCTTCTTATTCACGGTCTTTTAGCTTTGAGACTGAATGTGAGGGTGAAGGTGGAAATAATGTCAGCAGGACAAGCTCTGCAAGGGGAAAATTAGTCCTGCTCTGACTACCTTTCACCTTTTTCTCTAAGTATATAGAGAAATTAATTTTCACTGCAGCCAATCACTCTCCTTCTACTAGCTTAAAATTTGCCATAGCTCTAAAAATTTTAATTTAGTGTGTTGTATTCTTATCTTAGTCAGAGGAACCTTGAGCTTCTTTTTGCTGAGGAATTGGCTTGATAATGTTGTCATCCTCCCCTCCTCAGTATCACCTGGGATTTGATTAAGAAAAATTTTCCTCGGTGCTGCTGTCCTCAAATGTTGCTGAACTAAAATGTCAGACAGGTTTACATCTGGTCTGCTGCTGTTTTCAGCATTTATCCACAGCCTGGCACTGTTGTGCCCTTCAATATGTATCTCCCACAAAACCCCATATATGAATTGTCTGTAGAATTTGTACATCAGCATGTACATCAACATGAACAACAACAGCTGCATAAAATAGAATGCAGATACATGCTTACGGGTTCAGGCACTTTCATTTTCTCCTGCTATTATGGAAATGCTTTTGTTTTACAGAATAGCTGTAATAAAAGCTGAATTTAATTCCAGTTATGAAGACTGGAGCGAAGAGTTTGTGGGCTTGCATTAGAGTTAAGTGAATGGTAGCTGCTCCTAAACATATATCTTTGCTGCAGGTAGTTTGCTGGCAGTCAAACGACAGACCTGTGAGATAGGTGTTCCACAGCGTAAGTGAGCTGAAGTTGTATTCATACATCTCGTGGGTAACAAACAGCACTTGGTGATAAATACAAGAATGAAAAAGGGTAACTTTTGCTTCACTCCCATATACTTTGTGCAGTTGTTCCCACATAATGAATATATTCACACCCAAGAACTATTTAAGGTGCCGTCAAGTCAACTTTATTTGCTTGGTGTTGGCTATTGTAGTTTAAGGAAAATTTAGCTCCCTGGGTGTCTTCTCTCCTTTTCACAACTAGACCCTTCCTTGACCCAGGTATACCTAATACTTCCACTGAATATTTTCTACCTCTAACGTGTTGAGAATATGTTCTTTAGGATGATCTATATCTCTCAGAGAGCCATAAAGGTCTAATGGACAATGTCAGCATCTCAATATAGAAGGGCATGTTTATGCTCAGTCACACAAAACCCCAGGGGCAATTTTGAAAAATGCCAGCTGAAGAATCTGACCAGGTACCTCTGCTGTGTTTAACAAGAAGAGTATTTATGTGGAAAAACTAGCAAGCTTATGCGAAAAGAAAAGGGCTCTTGATATAATCTCAAATTCTGTAATTGTAAACTAAAGGTCACATCCTTTAGTTCTTACTTTCTCAGTTTATACCGAAGTAACCTAAGTGCCAACTGGCTAGAAAACAAGGGTCAGTTTGGGTCTCCAAGTTTTGAGTTTAGTCTTCTGAATAAGAAAATGTGCACAAAAGAATTGGTGAGTTTAAAGGATGCAGCCAGTTTTCACTTTGGTTTTCAATCAGAGAAAACATACTCCATGGAAGACTAAAAGTCTGTAGAAACTGACTTAGATAAGAAGGAAATAATGAAAGGAAATTTCCAGACAGCTCTAGGAATGTAGAAAGGTGATCTTAACTTCCATTTACTAGTATTATACCTTAAGGGAATTAGATACAAGAAGAAAAATAGTGATAACTTTGTACTATTGACTTAAAGTGTTGTGCAGAAACTAATAATGTTTTTGCAGTATCCTCTACTATCTCATTCGTTGTTCAGGACTCGTCCTTGTTTGCTTGCTGAACATTAAATAAAAATAAATTCTTCCTAAATATCTCAAGTAAGTCTTTTGGCTGAAGTAATTGGCATGAGGATGAAAATATGCCAGGCTGGGTTCCCAGCAACACAGCTTGTCTTTGAAGGAGATGTGGAAATATATTGATATTTTGCATGGGATTCACACTGTTATTAGGAAGAACAGCATTATCATTTAAAATGAGATAAAAAAACATATTCAAAAGAATTAAATATATACTTCACTGTATACTCTTGCTATTTCTAGCTTCATTCAGCTTGGATGATTCAAGGTCCTGGTTGAAACTGGAAATACAATACAATAAAATTCTTTTACAATAGTAAGACAGAATGTCTTCTTTCTACAGTGTGAGCTGATACTAGAAGCTGCAGACATCTAATTTGTTTACCTCTGCATAACTTATTGTTAAACAGAAGAAATTAAAAGCCTCAAGTCGTATTTCTCACTGCAGAGGTGAATTGCAGCCTGGAAGAAAGTGCAGCCATGTTTCTGTTGATGAATGTCATACATATTTATTAGTCCTCACTTTAAAGATTACTGTAAATCAGTATCATGCATGTAAAGTTAGCAGAGAATTTTACTAATGTGAAAATATAAAATCTGTTGACTTTCAGGTGTGCTTGTGCTTATAATACTTGCAAAAATGATAGTGTTTTGAAACACCACCTTCTGCAGACCTTGGTAGTGAGTGACAATAGAAGTTGAGATACCATTTTGAATTTGATAAGCTAAGACCAACTAAGCATAGGAGAAGATTTTCTGTCCTAATTTGTCTGAAGGCAGGAGTGCTTCAATTTCCTTTCACTAAAACCCTCCTAAAACCTTCATGGCTTTTGGAGGATTAACAGAACTTTAGTGCATCTATGATAAATTTGATTTTTAGATTTCAGCAGCTGGTACTTTACCTCAGACTGACTGTGTTCATCTTTCCTCCCTGCAGACATGCATATTATAGAATATTCATTTTAAGATCTTCATCCAGGTCAGGTAGATCTTGGCAGAGAAATAAAAATGTAATCTTGTTGTTGGTGTTCTTCCTACTGTGATTTTTAAAGAACACATGCTTTCAGCTGTGTGGATGAAAATGTTTTCTGCATCAATTAAGTAGAAAAGAAAGGTGGTGTAAAAACAAAATTAAATTTCTTGTATCCAAGGCTATCTTTAAAAATAATGTAATCAATAATGACAACTAATAACACTCTTTTTATCCAAACTATGACTTTAAAGCAATTAATAACTTAATGACTTGTACACAGGAGACTGAAAATAGGAGTAATTCAGAGCTGACACTAGTCTGTATTCCATCTTCACCCTGAGAAGCCCCTAAGGAGTTAATTAAGATATCTCTTCAGTTCCTTGGCCCAAAAGCTGGATGAAAAGAGCTCCCGGGTGGTGAAGACACTAAAGTGATTTCAGGACTAAGTCCTTAAAGCTTGAATCTTGCTGTATCTGGTGTTGACATGCACAGGCTAAAGTTAATGTAACATGATGTTACTTCAGTTTTTTTCAGAGAAGTGGTGATGGCTTCAGAGGCTGGTCAGTGGCAAATGAGGGGGTGAGAACAGAAACTACCTTTACACACTCTGAGGTGAGGAAACCCCTTGCTGACCGGCAGATACAGGAAGGCCACCCTTCTCAAAACCCCTGTGCTTGCTCATCTTGATGCTAAGTCTCTCTCTGCACATAGCAGGTGAATTTATGTAAGCTTTAACCCTTCCACAAAGCAATCCCTGTTAGAAACTGTCTTCAGACAGCTACAAGATCTCCTGGCCAAAGGTGAGGGTAGAAACTGCCTTTCTCTTCTATTCTCTACTGTACTCACTTCGTGTTTTCCAACGTGAGTGGAGTGGTCCTGTAGAAGAATTCCTGAGGATAGTGACCCTTTGTATCATTCCCCTACAGACTTCATCGCACAGGCTTTGATTTTTACCTGCTGAGAGGAGGGACCTGGAGCCCCTCTGTAGCCAGGGATCCCAGGACTGTGTCATGAAAGACTTCAGATCCAGGAGGGTCCAACCAGCATTTCACAAATATTTATCCTGGCACTTCTGGGACGTTGGCACCTTTTGTTTATTTAAAAAAGCTCAGTAGCTGTTGATTATAGCACTTTTAATAGCTCCAAACATGTTTCCGAATTTGCTTACTTCTCTCTAGCAATGAATTGCCTGGAAGTGCTCTCCAGTGAGCTCGCTCCCTGCCTGTAGTCCCTGTGTGCTCTGATTGCTCTCATTATCTGTGGGAAGCTCCACTTCGCCACTCAGTGTTCACTATGAAAATATTCACTGCAGTGTTGACAGTGATGTAGTGCATCTAATTCCTGCTCAGACCTAAAGAAGGGTTTTATTTTGTGCAATGATATTCTTTTTAAAAGATACGAAATAAGGTAACTACCCCAGTGTACAAATCTAAATCAACTGCTTTCTTTTTTTTCTTTTTTTCTTTTTTTGTCTCCTTAACTCTGTGTTCAGTTTTGTCTTAAGCTAAAATAAGCTTTAAAATAATTTAGATCCGTGTTACTTTTTAGCCGAAGTATCTGTGGTGGCAAATGCATTTTAAGCTGGCAGGAATTAGATAGAGGGCACAATTTCCTGCATGTATGGTAACTTTCAGTACTGTCAGGAGGCAGCTTCTTTTTTTTCCTTTTATAGATATCGGTAATACCTGGTGTGCAGAGGTAAATCAGCAAAGGCAGCCTTCATTATGACAAGCTGATTTACCAGGGCATATAGGTGAGTTTGATGGAGATAAAGGGTTCTATCTGTTGCTTCAGTGAATAAGTGTTTTCAGTGAGGAAATTCGGTTTTCTGTTCTCTTACTTAATACTGGAATAAATTAAAGCAGTGACCAAACAAAAAACATACCACAGTTTTCCCCACAGGTATTTTGGGAACAATAGGTCTTGATCTTTCCTAAAAGAAGACCTATTACTAAAAAAGAGAGATAGTGCACAGCATAGTAGAAGAAGTTTTGGACATAAATGTGGTCTCTTCAATATAGGACCACAGTAAAAGTGTTGCTTCTGATGAAGTTATCAGCCAGTCATGTGATTTGGAGAATGAAGTTTTTCAGAAAAATATTAACTGAGGTAACTGCCCTTTGAAACACCTCTGTTTCTAAAATTGGGTAGAAAATAGTAATGAAGGGAGGTAGCAAAGCCTAAGAAAAATATTGTATCATATATTCTAAGAGTGTTTTTTCTCTTTCCCCATCCCCTCACATTTAGAACTGCACTGGAATTTTTTCTATCACATTTCAGTTTAACATTAAATATTCCCGAAGTGATAAACTGACCTTCAAATGAAAGAAAACTTAGTCAGGATGTAGATTTTCATAGGCATAGTTGTAGGGAAATGAAGGGCAAATTCTCAGCTTTTGAGGCTTCTCTTACAGGAGGAAGTCAGAGAGGTACGGACAGGATACATGGGCCTGGTTGTAGGCAGTAGGGCTTGCAGTGAAAGCTCAGCTTGTCCTGGGGAGCTCCCCAGTAAGATGGAAGGTAACAGGACGTGTTTGCTGAGTGATCAAGTGCATTGGCATGCACTGGTTACTAATGCATGGCTTTTCCTTAGAGTTCATCTCCTGAGCTTGTCCTTGCACATGAGTCACGTCCTTCAGGGCACAGCACTCAGCCTCGAGGAACTGAAAAAGTTTGACAGGTGGAAACAGAGGTGTATTTTCCCCTCAAGAGGGATATTCATTGGCACTTCAACACCTTCATGGTTTCCTAATAGTAGCAACTGTAGAGTTTCTATTTCCAGCGTTGCTTGAAACACTCTTGGGATGAACCTGAATGATCTGCATTTTGTTCCCATTCCCTGAGGCGTTGCTTTCCCTGAGCCTACCCAAATGTAAATATAAAAACCGGGCCTGACATCTCCTCTACAATTATTATCAGTTTTCCTGTCATATTGTAAGTATGATGTACTCTGTGTAGGCAGGACTGTGTTGTGTTTTACTGTGTACTATGCATGAATTGATAATCACAATGAAGTAGCAATAATATGCCTGGTTTTGAGCCGCTGATACAGAACACATGAAAATGGGTCTTATTTGCTTAACCTCAGTAAGCTGAGGCTTATTCTAAGAAAAGAACTGATTTCTGCATGGGGGAAAACTCTTTACTCAGCTGGTATTTGTTCTTAATATACAAGCTAACCATATGCCTGTGCTCCAGGAAGATACAGGATCTTAAAACTCTCCTGCCTCTTCCCCTGTGAGCTAATTGCTCTCCCTAGCACTTACAGGGTTTCCAGTAGGTGTTTTTAAGCCCTAAACATGTAGGGAAAATAGTGTAATAAAAATCAAAGTAAGATCTTATGAAAGGGGAAGGTGATACTTATCTTTTGAAGTGTTTCAGCAAGTCGATTTTAAGTGTTTATACTCTGCAATCATAGATTGCATTCTCTCACATCTGTAAATTTGCAAGCATCGGGTTGAGCACATCCAAGTGGACTCATTGCAGAGAATAAAGGACGTGAGCTGACAATGTCTCATCATGTCTGAGAGGGTACCTCTTGATAATGTGGCAAACTAGTTTCTGGAGAGGTACTTCATGGTGTTCTGTAGTCTAAAACTCTTGCAGTATGGCCCTTTGTCTCCAAATCTTGTTGACTACAGCTTCCATAAATTTTCATCTGGCTTGCTGCCTATTTTCTGTTTTTTTGACTAATTTCGAATACGGAGGAATTCTGCCCTCATTTTGTTTAACAAGAAAGGAGTGTGTATATATGATATGCTGCAGCCTTCTTGCCATTGTGGCTTTGTGCTTGCGACAGAAGAGAGATGTTTGTATTTCTTCTGGAACTGTTGTCCTGGGAATGGGGTCCTGCACTGTCAATGTAGGCTTTTTTCTTTTGCTTTGTGCTGCTTTTTAGTGCTTCACACATACACCAACCTCTAGATAATATTTCTGTTACGAAACTGTGTGATCATTGGGCAAAAGACGTGGTACTGCTGTGCCCTTTTCTTAGGTTGTACACAGGTAACCTCTTACTGCAAAGTACCTTTTGAAAACTTTATCCTTCTTTTCATTCAAGCACCCAGAATGCTTATTTGTATCAAAAAAGGAAGAGAAACCCATTCAAATGAAAACAAACCCAGAGGCATTTTGGCTGAGCATGCAGTAAGTTGTTGCTTCCGAGTGTACTTTTGGGATTGTTATAGCTTCCTATTGGTAGCATTAAAAAAATCCTTAAATTCAATGTGCAACATTAATATAGAAACTGATACAGTAAAACCAGTTACTTTCTTCCCCGTGCTAAGCTGTGTTGAACTATATTGGCTGAAAGAGAAGACATTGCTGTGAAATTACCCAGAAGAGTTTATTGCTAGTAGTAATGTACAGAATTGCGACTGTAGCTCTCCGAACAAGAATCTTCTAGGATGGGGTATAACTTCTGTTTTAATTTACCCCTCATAGCTTCTTGACCACTGTACTGGTTTCTCTTTGTTTTTACCAGGAACAATTTTTGAAATATTTCTTGTTTAAGCCTCTGCATGGCACTTGTCTTCAAGATCCAGCAGCTGAAATAGTGGAGCAGTTAAAAATAGCTGAAGGATTCTTGGTGGGGGAGGGTGGTGGTGGAAATAGGCACCATGATACCCTTCAACCCCTTTAAACTGTTTTCATTTAAAATTGGAGGTAGAAATGTGTGGGTTCTACAGACATTTTTACAGGGCTTGTATAACTCTTGGGGCTATGTGCAATTTGCTGGGAGTGACAGATGATTGATTTTGTGCTAAGAGAAAGTGGATGGTTGCATTTGTGAGTGTTTGAGTTCAAAAGTCCAGAAGTTAGGTGTGTGCAAAAAAAAAAACTTTATGATGAAGAGTTGCATTTTGGAGAATAAAAGTAAAGCAGAGGATGTGTCTAATTATTAATGAGTTCCTGGGCTATGCTTTTTTTGGCTTCTTTTTTTTTTTAAAGTAATTTCTGTACTCTGTGAAAACTACTAAAATGAAAAAAAAAACTATACGTACTGCTATATTTTGCTATTTCAGTGTGAAGAACCATCATATCTCTATTAGATATAGGCAAAAAAGAAATAAATAGGAAAGAATAACGACCTAGAGTATATGTTGTTTATGTTTGTAGCCTTTTGCTTTGTTAGGTGAATAGGTGTTTGCATCTTTATGATATTGGGTCAAAGGGAAAACTAGACTTTTGAGGTGTTTTAAATATTCTAAAATGCGTGTGTGTTTCTTGTTTCTGTTGGTGGGCAATTTTTTTTCCTTTTCATTTCTAAAATCTTTAGTTCTCAAAATAGTCAGGTGTTGTTTTTCCTAATTTGCTTATTTAATTTACTTTATCAGTCGTATTCCTCAGAAAAGTGAGATGAGGAGTTGAAGGAAAAAATACAGCTTAAGAGGAGCAGACGATTTATGTATTTCATGCTTGGAGAAAATACAGGGCTTTTGTTTGGTTTGGGTTTTTTTTTTTTTTTAAGTAAAATGTGTTGGGTGTTTCCTTTTTTTCTTTTTATGACTTCTTTGGAAGTGGGGCAATAATCTAGATGTTGTTGCACTTGTGCAGTTATCTGACCTTTTTATTGATCATAAAATTCTCTAAAGTTCAATCTGATCCATGGAGTGCTGAGAGAAAAATTCCCCTTGTCTCTGGTCTCCACATCTGCAGTTTTCTGATCATTTTTCTGGACCCCGTGTAAGAATTTCTTAAGGAAGCAGGTTGCTTTGTTGGCAGCTGTGCCTCTACCCAGCTCATTCTTACTGCTTGTTCTCTGGTCTGTGAGATTGCAGAGAACCAATGGGTTCTCTGGGTCAGTCGTGTGATAATACTCTGAAAAAATTCTATCCTGGTGTGCTGCAGTCAGAGCAGAGTGTCTCTGTTCTCGGGTCACTCATCTTCTAAAAAGGACATCCTTAAATTGAAGCTCATTTCTCAGTTTCCCTCTTTACTTGCCTTTCTACTGATGCTGGCAGATAGCAGCAGTCTCTGTGCTTGGTTCCAGACCTCCTCCTTCCAGAGCTGCAAGATACTTAAGAGTAAACCTTGCTGGCTTTGCTAGGGGAGAGCTGACGTGGCTCACTGATGCTTTCAGCTTTGTGTGGCAGCAGCACCACGGTGGTTTTTAGTCTGCATTTTTTTCCCTTCTCTAAAATAGCGACCAAATATAATAGCTTAATTTTAATTTTGAAAATACTTAACTTAATCTATCTCTTTATGTCCCCTTTTCCTGGTTGTTTATGAGCAGTAGACCAGGGTCTGCAGTGGAACAAAGCAGTGTCAGTGTTTGGAGATCTTGACTGATATGGATTGAATGAAAGAGGTGGAATGAGGTTCATAGGGGTGTACATTTTCTCTTTAATTTAAGAGGCTGAATCATGACCACAAGCCTCTTTTCAATTTTTTTTTTTTTTCTCATTGCCATTTTATCAGCAAAGCTTTACTTTTGTGCATTTACGTTCAGAGGCTTGGGGGGAACTTTAAATAACACCTTTGTTAGGGTTCTTACGCAGGAAAAGTACAGGAAGGAACATTTTCAAAATTGCCTTTAGGGGAGCTGGATATAGTCAGTGCTGACCCTGCAAATGTGCAGAGATGAAAATAATGGTTGGATTACAGTAATTCACAGTGCAGGAAGGAAGCACAAGATTGCACATTAAAAAAAAATAAAGTAGTTCCTCACACATTTAAAAAAAAAACCATAAATTCTTCCTTGTTTCTTTTTTTTTTTTTTTTGTTACTTGATCTTCTCTTAAAGAAACCCTCCTATACTCATTTAAAAAAAAAGGCAAGCAGGCAAATAAAACATTACATATAATCAATTAAAAAAAAAAAAAACACCAAAAAAACCCCAACAAAACCAACTAAAAACAAAACAACCCAAACCTCGAATAAGTTTTCCAGTGCTTTATACAACAACAGTCTGTTGTGTTTGTGTAAGAATAGCTATGCAGAGTTGTAGAGCCTGAGTTGTTCTGGAGGTTAAACAAGGTATCAGTCCCTTCAATCCTCAGAAATCTGTAGCTCTAGATACAGAGCAAGACCGTGTAAAGATGCATTAGTAGGAGTTTCTTTCCATGCCACCCACAATTAATAGCCAATTGTGAATAATCCCAAGTATAAATAAATCCTCTGGGATTTGAGTTTGTGTCTTTTTGAGTTGGTAATTAAATGAAGCCTGTTGAGAAATGCCTGGATCGAAAAAGTCAGTGATAGTATTTGGTGCATCTAGTTCAGCAAATGAGACCTTCCTTTGCTGTTGATGAAATCACCAGCAAAATCAGGAAGAAACGGCCTAAAGGCAAGCTTACTTTGAATGTTATGTGATGGTTCAGTTTTTAGCAAGTCTAGCCAAATGAAGGCGTGATACAGTGGAGGACTAAAAGCTAAAGCAGAGGAGCACTGGCTTGGAGCACGTTGTCATGGAGAGCAAGGTCTCTCTGCACTGCAGTGCGTCGTTGTAAAGGCACAGCTGGAGGCCCTGGAAGGGGTTGTGTCAGGGGCTTCTGCATCCCAGTGGCTGAAGAGGTGGGCAACAAAGGTACTGTGCTGTAGTGCACTGTGCCAGGGGCTCCCACTGCTGCTTTCCAAGGAAGGAGGAAAGGGTGAGCCAGAAGCAGTGGTGGCAGGACTTCCTTCTCTGAGGAGGCTTCATGTTGTCTCATAAGCTTCCACTGTGAAACCAGCTGTTCCCAGATCCTTTGGGAAGAAGGGAGGAAGGAGCTGTTGGGTAAGACCTGCTCTGCAGACTGTCGTCTCTCACTAGAGAGCATGCTGAGGCGTGGCTGGGCAGCAGAGTGCTTCAGAATTACAGGATGTAGAAGACCTTTGGGTTCCAGAGATTGTGGTTTAATGCAAAAAAGGGGGTGAAGGTAGTTGACTATAAATGTTAATTGTAACCAAGAACAGAAACAACCACCTTCAAGTATAAAAGACAAGAAGTAATAAGAATTTAGTAAGAGTAAAACATGGTCCAGTCCTGGAGAACTTGTAAGAACAATGCAAATGATACTGCTTGGTAAGTTTCACAACAAAAACCCCACAACTTGTCATGTTAAAAATCAAACTTTGCTTTTAGAATGCCAGGTTTTTCCAGGTCTGAACTGAAAATAGCTTCCAGTCTGTAGTTTGTTTGAGTCAGATGATGAAATGAGAAAAAAACCCTTCCCTGGCATCAAACATGTAAATGGCAGGTCCATCGCACAGCTGGGTGAAGATAATAATTCAGACTTGCAGTGTAATGTCTTAAAATGAGAAATTAAGAAATAAAATTCGATGAAGATATTTGTTCAAAATATGTTATTGAAGTTAAAATTCATTCTAGAATATCTGTGGAATTTAATTATGCATTATTCATGTCTCTTCCCCCAAGAGGGGAATGCACGTACATATACTGAGGTTTGTTCAAACAAGAGTTGGATACTTCTAGTTTACTGCAGTACTTTTCTATCCTAGTTTACTGCAGTATTTTTCTATCTGAGTTGTTGATTGAAGGTTATTCAATACCCAGTCTGTTGAATTAGAGAGAGATACAGGTATACCTTATTTCATATGTGAAGTTGATATGAAAGTATAACAAAATATTTGAGTTAGTTTAAAATAAATGTTACTGATATTGCATGTAAAAAACCTTCTGGAATGTATTGGGAAAGAATGGTTAGCAGGATTGGGAATGAACTAGTTTTCCAAATAAAACCAGCTCTAAAATTATAAAACTTTTCCTCCTGTACATATGGCCTATATTTTTGTGGAGTATTTGTTGAACTGTGCAATGCTACTTGGTTAATAGAAGAAATGAAAACCAAAACTGTTTGCTAGGGGTTTAATAATAATATAAAAATGGGAAAGCAGGACTTGGAGACCTAGTCCTTGTTTGTGTGATCAAAAGGCACTTTTTCTTAGTGGGGTCTCTGCTATGAAGCAACACATTATGATAGTAAAAGTTGCCAGAAATCCATTTCAACTACATAAGGTGTGAAAAGCTTAATTATGAATGAGTAAGCACACTCTGGTTGGCATGGAAATACAGAAGCTAATTTTGTACCAGTCATATTTTCATGCTGCAGTGGCTTGACTTATTAGCTATTGCTTTCCCATTAGCTCCAAAATCCAACCTTCTCCCTCTGTGCTCCCAAAAATACTAAGTTGTGCTTGCAGTGGGAATGCAGTAAAAATGTACCTTGTTTGAACACAGGTAACTCGCCTTCTGACTTGTATCCTTAGCCCATTGAAACGTAAGGTTTTCAGATTACATAACTCAGAGGGCTGGAAAGTAAACAGAACTCCCAAAATACTCTAGATCGTTTTGGTATGCCAAGTTTTCTGAAAAGCTGCTTCTCCTCCAGCTCTGGCTGAATAGTCCCGGTCTGTATGATTTTTCTGGAGAAGCTGTTTCTGAGAGCAGACTCGAGTTGCACTGATCTGGGTGGTCCTGTGCAGAATCAGTGGCTTGGGCATATGGAGGAGATGGTGGAATCTGAGTCATAAATACATCTGGCCCTAAACTGTGGCTGTACTTTTCCATTGAGGCTGTAAGGCAGGGTTGGGTACAAGCTTGCAGAGGGAAAGACCTGGTGTCTCTCCTAATTGGAAAGAAAATTAAATATTTTGGCTTCCTAGTGTACCAAAAGAGATAATTTCTTCTTTGCAAGAAATAGAAATAGTTGGACATATACTCTCAAGCAGGTATGTCTCAAGAATGCCCGTCTGACCACTTGACAGGTGGAACTAATTCAATTGATGTTAGAGATGCTGTTAAAGCCTACAAAAGATTGTATTTTCAGGGCATAATTACATGTCTGCCTTGTTTTACTACATTAACAGTGTAAGTCAGGTTTCTAAAGGTTGCCAATGACATGAATTACTATTAAGCTGAGAGTCTTTGCAGTGACAGTGAGTATTTTTAAAAAATGCAGTTTCCAAGAAATGAAAGCCTTTGACTGATATGGAAATGTCATGAATTTATGGATCTCTTAGGAAACTTAGGTGGTTTGTTTTTTTAAAAAATTGAAATTATTCAAAATTTGGAAGTTGTCCCCTATAGTACATATATCATGCAGCGATGAAGCTTTCCAGATGAAGTCTTATTCCCTTGAACTTCTCAGACCAGCAGTGTGAGAACATGCTTTTCTCTAACATTTACTGAATTTGGTACTTGGGGAGGAGGCTGGGAGCTGGCAGATTGGGCCAGAGGTAGGGGACTTGAAACCAGATAACATGATTCTGTTGAATGACTTGCATATGGCTTAGTGCATCTCTACAAGGTCTTACTGGAATCAGTGAAGCTATAGGATAGCACAAGTTGGCTGTTGTGATTTTTCTTACAGGATTAATGTTGTAGCTCTGCATTCAAAGTGCTTTGCAGCTGCCCACATGTGCCTTGTACGTACCACTTGGTAGGCAGGTCTAGTGATGGGGAAAGGCAATGCTATTTAATACATTTTTCCCCCGTGAATTTTCTTGATTCTACAATCTGCTAATAAAATTAAAAAGAGTGTTTTCGTGCTAATTGTCATTAAATCTTTCAAATTTCAGAGAAGGGGCTTGGAGTCTTTAGCAGATGGTTGAAAATGAAATGCACTTTGGGGGAAACAGAAGCTCTGCCAAATCTGGACCTTGAACAGAACTAGTCAAATAAACAGAAGTGAGACACAGCAGGGATGGTTTGGAATAGGCTCTATTATGGCCAGAAGGCTTCAGGCTGTGAGTGACCTAATCAACCTAAGCTCCAGACATATACCTAAATTAGCTTCCGCTCTACCAATCCTCATAGTACTCCATTTTTCTTTACTCAAGCACCATCCTAATAGATCTGAGCTCTTTTAAAAAATGGAAGTCTATAACTGTCCATGCTTGTCCTCTTTTCGTTGTATTTGTCCTATTCGACTCTCCTAATGCCTGTATTCTTAATTTTCTCCTTTAGTTTTCCCATCCTTTTCCCTGACTCAATTCTGGCAATTTTCATGCATTTGTTGAGTTTCAAATGACTTGTTGTTCTATGAAAACAAGAAAAACAGAGTAATGGGAGCAAAGCTCCTCAGTGTTGAGGGGCTCTGGAAGGCTGTTCAGTTCCCACTTTTCCAAAAGGATTTCTGTGTGACCTTGTCTCCTGCCTCATTTCCATCTTTGCAGCATGGGGATAAAGTAACACGCCCTGCCAGAAAAAGGGAAGCCATGCTTAATGTCACATAAAGCACCATTCCAGAGGGGTCCCTTGCTGTCTGCCTTTGCTACCCTGCGTGGTCCCTACTGCACTTAGGACTGCTGTTTACAACTGGAATAGCAAACAAGCTTGGGCTTGCTTCTGTTCATTTAACCAGACTTGGCTTCATAGCCCTGCTCGAGCAGCGGCTGCAGAGCGTGTCCGTGAATGTCACACGGACGTGGGCTCGTTCTGGGGACACTGGTGCAGGCAAGAGGCTGAAATGGAATAATGTGACTCTGATCGTGCTGAAGCGTTAGCCAGGGCAATGACAAAGTGCTGCAAGCATCCTCCAGCTAATAGCTGAGTAAAGGCTGCATAGCATCGTGTTGGTCTCCAATGTTTAAAGAATGGTTTAGCGTGAAATTCGAATGGCAACACTTTGTGTGTCTCTGTGGTGAATTTGATTAATAAATTGGCGTAGTTTTATTTAAAACGTAGTGTATTGTATATATATATATGTTATATACTAGTATGTATCATATATAATAGTATATTAAATATATATCTGTATTAAACTTTCACACTTGACACTTTTTATTCATAAATCATATAGTCTCATGGCCTTTGAATCAGTCTCTGCTTTGTATCAATAGACATGAATTTTCAAAATCTTTTTGTGAAAAGTAGGTTACCTTTGAGAGTAGGAGAGGCTCTTTAGGGGGTTTAATGTGGGTGCATAAATAGTCACTTGCATTTATGAGGCATTATTGCTCTGGAATTCAAGGGGACTGGAATTAACCTGGCGTAGTAGGTGTGGGTTTGCATTGCCTGAGGTGGTGTTCCTAAATTCTGCAACATTATCACGGTTTTAACATGAATTTAGTGGTTCACACAGAGACATGCAGGGGATCATGTAGTTTCCCTTTGTCATTCTGGTTTCAAGTGACCATAGTTGTAATGATTTACTGGAATTCTAATTCCCTTAACAATTAGTAGGCACACTGGAGCCCACTGGATTTTATTCAGAGCTCATTGAAGCTAATGGAGGGGAAAAAAATCCCTTTGACCTCATTTGGCATTGGCTCAAGCTCTTTGCAGCTGAAGCTGATGGCTTCATCAAAATCCACTTAACCTTCCAGGGATGAGTGTGTGACAGGGACTGGTTGTCAGGTCATTCTGGAGCTTCAGGGGTTTGCTGGGAGGGGCTTCTACGCTTTCCCCTCATTATTCCCTCTATTACCAATGTAGGTGAAAGGAGCAATTTCAACAGTAGCAGAAGCCAGTGTGATGGCTTATGTGTCTCTAATAACGTGGCCCAACCTCAGCATTGTTTGGGTAATTCAGGATTCATACAGTTAATAATGAGTGTAACAGAGGATATGCCTTAGAATTAACATTCAGACATGTTTGTTTTCCTTGTTTTCACAATTTTGAAACATCCTGAGGTTAAAAAATGAATTATGTGCCTCCCTCCCACTCCATTATTTAATTCTATCCCTGAATCATTCCATGTTTTACATGTGCCATTCCGATGAACAAACCTACACAAATAAACACCTAAATATAAGCAACTATATAGCATGTTGGTTTGGAACTGGTTTCTATTTCAAGAAAAAAGAAAACAAATAGAAGTAATACAGATGAAAAGAAGAAAATGATCAGCCTTCCTTAATTCTTCCTCAAAAATGTGATGAATTCCACACAATCATCTCTTTAATGCTCTGCATTATCACATCAACACAAATTTAGAGATGTTATTATCATATTAAATGTTTCTTATAATCAATTAAAAAAAAAAAAAACACCGCTCACCTAAATCTGTTCAGCTTAGTAGGACACAGAAGGCAGCTTTTCATAGAGTTTCTCCGAATTTAAGCCCATCAGGACACCACAAGAGCTTTGTTATTCCCGAACGCCACGTTTTGTTGTATGAAAGGATAGATTCAATGAACCTACAAACTCAAGCTTATTTCACTGCTCCTAAGGATTAGGGAAGAGCCTCGCTAAGAAAAACATGGGTTTGAATCTGGTCTTGGGCAAGATGCTGTAGGGGAACCCTGTGTGATCTACTGGGCTCCCTCCCAACCTCAACCACTCTTTGATTCTGAGTTTCATGAGTGATTCTCTTCAATGGCAAGGAAAGCAGTAAGATCTGCTTGTCGACTCCTCCAGGGCAAAATTGAAGGGAAAGACCTCTTTCACCTTTTCATTGGGCTGATTTAGGATGCTGCAAATAACTGCTTGTGAGATAACCAGGCTTTGCATTTCTTGTGTTGGAGGCATTGGCCATGGATCTTCTGAAAGCATATTCCTGTCCCTTTGATTAGTGCTAGCAGCAGGGAAACCTGTTTCCACCACTGAGGAATATGTTTTCAAAGCAATGTGTAGGGCTTTGGAATGTGACACCATTAAATGTTAACGTGCATTTTCAAATAAGGAGCCTCAGGGCTAGAGGTAACTCTTTGATCTTTAAAAAGCTTGCCACACAGAAGAGTGAGCTTGAATGTATACTTGTATCTGCAAACACTTGCAGGTAATTAAATTTTAGTTTCAGGGCTGCAGGACTTTGCAGAAATTATTCAGATTTCAAAAGGCTCAAAATAAACATCAATTTCTATTTATCTCAAGGGATTGAGAGGGGCATAAAACAAACCTTTAATGGCCTGAGCCAGGCTTTATTAATTGCTTTGTTGAAGAGATAAAACCTGTGGGAGTTTGTGTATTAAAATGGGATGTGAACCAGCAGAAATCCGAGCAGGATCTGAATTTGATTTAAAGGTAGTAAGAAAATACACAGCTGAGCTTTCCTCTGTTGTTTAAAAGATTATTACCCTAATAGATACAGTTTCTTTGTTTTTAAGAAAGTATGTCTGGGTTGATCTGTAGTTACATGCGAAAGCATTTGAGCTAGTCATTCAGTATTGAAGGAATTGGATCTGTCTAAACAAAATGACATGCAATTAGGGAGCATGGGGGAGTTGTCTGTTTGCCAGATCTGAAAATAAAGTTATCAAATTATTTCCCAAATTATTCCACATCTGACAACTGTATCTACAAAGGCTTCTTATGGTAACTTTGCAAAGATGGCTCAGGTTTGTATACTGTTTGTGACAGGGGAGAATGAAACATAGGAGTTTGGTTGGTTTAATTTTTTTTTTTCTTTAATTGAGACTTCTTTATTTTTTTGTTTGCAAAGTTCCTCACAAGGAAGACTACTGACAAAAAGTAAACCTTTTTCCTTGTTGGATGAAAAATGGCCTCTCTAGACAAAACAAAAGGTAACTGACTGCTGGAGTTCTGCTGGCGTTTAAACTGATACGTTAATCAATACTTTAAATCAAAAGTGCCATCTTGTTCAATTTCACCATTTTGGTTTTTTAGTCGCTTGAATTTTCACTGTGTTTTTTGAAATGCAGAATGCCTGGTTTTGTTTAATCCCATGTGAAAGAAATACTGCACTGCAATCCCTAGTGTATTTTATAGTTGTTATTTATTAATTCTGTTATTAATATATGTGAACTTCCTGCAGAACAAGTTTTTTATAATCCTCCTGTGGACAGTCCTACTTGTTCTGGGTATGTCCTTTTCCCTTCTTCTTCTATTACTCTGTATTTACATAGGTTATGAGAGTGTTCTCCTCCACCTCCAGTGTTCCGTGTTAAATCCAGTAGTTAGTGTCTGTCTCTGAAAATAATGCAGAAAACACTAGATGGGTTCAAATTATCATGATAGTTAGCAGATGTGTTTTGCAGAGGGTTAGGAAATACCTTCCACTTCAAAGAAAATACAATGACAGAGATGCTGAAGTGTGTCTGAGTTATGGGCCAGAATTACAGTGATGTAAAGACTGAGGACCGTGGTCTTGCAGTGCCATGAGTCTTGTTCAGAGCGTGGGATTAGAGCCTAAGGTTGCATAAGGTTGTAATGAAGACTGTAGCATCAATATATCTCAAATATTGATTCTCAAAATAATCACGGGTAGTTAGAAAAGTTTGTGTATAAACTGTCTTGCTTGTTTGCTATCATGTTAAATCTAAGAGATCTGTAGGTTTCTTTTCTTCTGTGGCACTAAAAATGCCACCGTGACTGATGAAGAGAGAACACACTGCCCTAAGAAATGCCTGGAAGAAAATTTTCATCTTTAAACTGACATCAAAGCTGCATTCACCTTGCTTTAGAATGGGAATTTTGAACTTTTTTCAATCCTGTCCCTTATCTAAACCATTAACTTGCATAGAAGAGTCTTAAAAATTGGTGTTTTGGGGCTAAATAAGGCATTTTTGTTGGAGGTTATTGAGACATGAAATGGTTACTTATCATCCCTTGAAATGACATTACATTTAAATGCAATGGTACATGGGCACTTACGGCTACCTTCATTTCAGTTAATCCTTGCTCACAGCCTGCAAATTGAACATTCTCTCAGCCTTATGGGATGCACTGAAATTCTCAGAGTTATAATTGGTTTTCAGTGTAACATCCTGCATGTTACACAATTTGAAGAGACTCTTTTCCAAACTGAAAACATTTAGCGAACCCCTCCAAACAGAACACATTTAGTGAATCCCACGCTGTGTATTCTTTCCCCCTTAATCAGTTTTATCCATGAGTTCACCAAAGATTCAAAGGGAAAATAAAAATTGAATTCATTTTATCATGATTGATTTGAAAATTCAGGGTACAACCTCTTAGTTATTGATGGCTTTTAAATTGCTGTGCATTGTTAGCTGGGCATGCCTGTGAAATTCATCAGCATTCCACAATCTGCCTCTGTTGTTTGCTTACAGATAGCAGCTCTAAATTTAGATGTGCACAATATAACCTTACCAGACAAAGTTATGGCATTGTCTGAAAGTCTTTGCAAGGTCTGCCTGTATAAATGAGCCCTTTTCCATAGAGGTCCATAGGAACCAGAGCAGAAAAATCTTCTTTAGGAAGGCGAAACATGAGGCCTGGTTGAGTTTCCCACATGATGGATGTTGTCCAGCCTCATTGCTCTTCTGGAGTCGTGGTTGGGTTAAAAAGAGAGAAAGTGGTAATGAAGCATCACAGTGATGCAGATGTTCCTGGGTCTTGCTCCAGGGTGGGGGGTAAACTGTATGACTTCAAAGAAACTGGGAGTATGTGAACCATGGTACTGTGCTGGGGAAGCAGGACAAGACAAGAACGTATGAAGGGCTGATTCTTCCTTAATTTTCTTTCTTGCATTCACCCGTGAATTAATGACAATTGTGTGAGTCCTCAAAAGGAAGCCGATCATGGTAACTGGATTCTTGTTTTTCTTCTCTAAGGTACCCCAGCTGGCACTAGGCATCTCTACAAAGGCAGCAGAGAATTCACTTACAGGTCTGATCCTAGGTGTCCATGGTCACAGGTGTGATGGTGATAAGCAGTTGGTGTTGAGATGCTCCACTGAAGTCTGCTGTAGTGCTGCCACAAGCACACTAAATTTGAAGGTGACTTAACGTGTGGGGAATAGCATAAATGTCCATCTGTATGAAAGATTCATCAGTTTGGAGAGGTGGGAAAAAAACCTGGAGAAAAGGAGATTTGGGGGAGACCTTATCACTAACTACAGCTACCTGAAAGGGGCTTGTAGCCAGGTGGGGGTCAGGCTCTTCCCCCAGGAAACCAGTAACAAGACAAGAGGAAATGGCCTCAGGCTGTGCCAGGTTGGACATAAGGAGGAATTTCTTTACTGACAGGGTGGTTAAGCATTGGAATGGGCTGCCCAGGGAAGTGGTGGAGCCACCATCCCTGGAAGTGTTCAAGAAATGGCTGGACTTGGCGCTGCTCTGGCTTAGTTGATGTGGTGATGTTCAGTCAAAGGTTTGACTCTATGCTCTTGGAGGTCTTTTTCAACCTTAATGATGCTGTGATTCTATTCTGTCATTCTAAGTAGTCGGAGCTATGTTTCTGTCTCATTTGGCTGAATATTAAGTGGTAGAAGATGTAATGGCTCTACTTACATAATTGAAACTATTCTTCTTCCAAATTTTACTATAAAATGGATCTTTTCTTTTTTTATTAGTGGTGTTAGTTATCTGAAATAGTAATTTTCTCCCACCTGCAAATAAAGCACTCGTGTTTCCCAAACTGTTTTTCATGTTCTAGTCATCATGATAACCTATGTGCTTCTGCTTTTGTGTGGAATTTTTCGTTATTTCTCTCCTGCTTGTTTGTTTGGGTTTTTCCTCAATAAACCTCATTCTCAGTGAAACCGGTATTTACATTCCATTTAAAAAAACTGTATTTGGAAAACTTAGAAAAACTGCTTCACCAATGAATTCCTGAACAATTTTAACACTGAGTAACATCAGCAGAAAATCTGCCGTAGCCCCTCTGCATTTTAATTTTCTATTGGTGAATGTCTATAAAACTCAGTCCAGCTGTCTCTGATCGTTCTTGTGTTTTTCTTCTAATAATGATCCTCGCAGCCTCGCTGATAGGTGCACATAGATTAACATTTTTTTCCTGCAAATGTCATGTTGTTTTCATTGTATTATGGTATCTTAAGGCAAATGCTGTTCTGTTTTTTGGAATCCATGGCTTAATCAATGGAGCCCTGAACTCCTTCAGCGGTGGGCTCTGATGAACAGAGCATGCTTGTAGCAAAGTTTGATGCTTTTGAAAGGCATCAAGTTTCTCTTTTTGTGAGTGCTGCTAAAACTTCTGAAATGTTAAAAGACAGTCTTGATCTTTGGTATTTATAAACTTTCAAACTTTGTTTGAAATGCATGAGTAACAAGTCTCATCTAGGCCAAGATAAAAAGAGTGCTTGTGATGATGTGATGCTGTGTGGCCAGAGAAAAGGGCCTCCATGTTCTTAGATTTTCTTTTTTTCATAATGTAGCAAAAACTGCCTTGTGCTGACAAAGTCACTTGCCTGTGTTTTCTTGTACAGAAAGGTAATCTCAGGATACATTTCCCTACCATGGTGTGATGGGATTTATAGTGTCTCTTCCCTAAAGTGTGTTAAATGTCAAAAGGGCAGACTTTAGGGATAAAACCTGCTCCATCTGTTGTGCCAGCTTTGTAGGTTTCTGCTCTCAGGTCAAAGATCAAAGCACTCTTACATTAACAGGATCTCAGAAATGTGGAAAGGAGAGGCAAATAGGCACAAGAAGCATGATATTCGAAGAAGAAAGTAGTAAGAATCTCTGGCAACTGCTGTTACACCTGCTGAGAGTAAATCACAGCTTTGGACAATAATATGCTTTTGCAGGTTGTTCATTGAAATATAAATGTTGGAAGGCTGAGTCAGCACATCCTTCTGTTGTGGTCTTTTTTTGTTTTTCATATAGAGCAATTTCTGTAATTTTTGAGTATTAGAAATGGGTTTCTGTGATGGATTTTCTGTTCACTGACAACAGCTCATTCCTGTCTGACAAAGAGCCTCTGACCTAATGAAAAGCGTGCAGTGTAAGATAAAGTGATGGTACCTTCATTTTGTAGCTGCAGACATGACTCACCTAAATGACATGGACTATGAAAGAGCTGAGATCCGAGAACACTTCTTCCTTTAACTTCAGATCACTCTTCATTAACTGCATTTTGTTGGTAATTGGCTTAGTCTGGTGTTCTTTCACCTTCTCAAAACAAGAATTGCTTCTGCATATTAGTTTACTGGAACTACACTGATGGTTATTTGAAATTCATATTTTGAGCCCAAGTGTCCTGTGGTTGCTCTGTTCCTCAAATGCAATTGCACTTCATTATTGTGAGTAGGAGTTACGTGGCAGACATGCTTGTTTCAGTAAAAAATAAGACCCAGTATTGACTCAGTTTTATGAGAGCCCCTTGACTCAAAATCAGACTTGACCACTTTTTGTGAGACAAGGTTATACGTGCACACTGTATCATAAAGGATACTCTATAAATGCACTGATTGAGTAATACTTTTATGTCTTTACAGGCATATGAAAGAACACTTATGTAATTTACAGTTGCTTAGGAAGAGCTCATGATTAGCTTAACTATTGATGTTTATTTGCAGTATAGCAAGAAAAGAAAGGAACGTTGTGTTGTTAAGTACTTTCTCTAGTGTCTTATATCTTGAAAAATATGCCATGCATTTCAGCTAACAGATGGAGTTCACAGCTGTGCATGTACGCGTAGCCAGTCTCTAGGAAAAAAAAAAAGAAAAAAGAAGGAATTTCTTTTTACAGAAAAACAGGTTGTTTGGGGTTTATTTTATTTTTTCTCGTCATGTTTTCAAGCATCATTTACTAAGGTCGGTACATTGGTAGTAGAACCTAGTTGTAGGTGGTAGTTCCTGTGAGATGCTTTTTGTAGGGACTGTTGATATGGAAATAATCTCCCAATCTCTTCCAAATCTGTAGCCATACTCCATGTTACTGCACTTTCTGTGTCTTTTGTGTATGTATCTTTTTTACCCCTCACAGAATCTCTTCCTTCTCCCATGCAGTTATATCTCGTTGGACTATAACATTGAAGGTTAATTTCCACAGTAGCTCCAAGTATGTATTTTTTGCCTTTTCAAAGGAGAATTGTACCTACAGAAGGCAGGAGAAAAACAGATGAAGTGAAAGGCATCAGTGGTCACTCCTGAGGACTGTTAAGAGGCATGGTACAAAACGGATGGTTTATATCTTTAAAACAAAGTATGCCATTAAGTGGGTAATGCTAAGAGGAATTTTATGTAGCCTATAAATACCAGTGAATCTTTTCAACTTCAAATCCCAGTACAGAGACAATTTACAATTGCAATCAAAATGATGCACACAATTTAACTTCAGTACCATCTGTAACTCTGCTGGTATTTTAATAATGAATAAAATTATATCTTGGCAACAAAAGTCTCACTGAAATAATATACCTTTAATTTCCAAGTGAGACCTCTTAAGACTAAACTACAAGGCCTCTGGTTTACCCTGAAATCTCCTTCATGTTTACTATAGAATGGACATATCTGTATTTAAATAGCTACCAGTGTGCAAAAGGTCTGTGATTCTGTGAAGCCCTTGTTAAACTCCCTTTGAAGTTCCGGGATTGTGGTTCAGGCAGGGGTTTGCACAGCTGGTCAGGAGCACTCCTGCCCTCACTGCACCTCTTGCATCTGCTTCAGCAGAGATGTATGAGCAAGGTCTATTGCAGGAGCTCTTTGGTGCTCTGCCAGGCCCAGTGTTCTTGGAGTACACCACCTACAGGAGGCACTTTCCCTTAAAATGCTCTTATTACCATGGGATAGAGCCAGAGGCATGACAGGCCCTCTTCTGAATTTGGCTTTTTGACTCCATCGTGGGACCTAACCACACCAGTCTCTGGGTTATAAGTCTCTCATTTTTCATCTTCAATTTTTGTATTTTGCGGAGTGGAGGCAATTTTGGCTCTGTTAATAGTTTGCATGCTATGTCCTGTTCCCTGCCATTCCCTCAGCTGCATTGTTGGGTGACACCAGTTCCATGGTCCTGCTCTGAGTGCTGCTGTCATGGTATTTATAATTATTTTGTGATGCTTATGGTTGCTAATAGAGTAGCTGCAGCATAGATCTGAGTCTTACTGTGGCTTCTCAAATACTTTGCATTGATGGTGGTATGAGGTTGTTGGTGTAAGTACCAGTATAAGTAATTACTTATTATAATGATAGGAGACCTTGACGAACAATGTATTACCACATTAAAAAAAATGCAAACTTCGCAGTAAATTATTTTTCTGCACATTTGCCCTGGTGAGGGTACAGCACTACCAAAAGCAGTTAGAGGCTCATGTTTGGAAAATCTGTGGAGCCCAGGGACTGGAGAACTTTCACTGATGGTGTCCTCTTTAGCAAGGCTTTTGTTCAGGAAATGTTAGTGACCTTTCTGGATGGCCTTCACGAGCAGAAATCAATGTGTTTTGTCCCACTGACTCTTCAGGAGAAGCAGGGAAATAGGAGCAGGACAGGTTTGTTAACACATCTCAGTTGTGGTCGCTAATGACCCTGCCTGTGTTCCAGGGATTGATCCTCTTCAAAGGACCTCTAAGAAACATTAGTGTGACCATGATGGGTTTCTGAGGTTTGTGATTTTCTAAATATCTTCAGTGTCCACTAATCAGAAATCTTCTAAATTTGTACCGATTGCTGCTGATGAAGGCTGTCTTAGTCTTGAAGAAGGTTATAAACTGGATCGTGCCATCCCTACCAGCACCAGTGTGAAATGCGTACTGGAAGAACTAGAAAGTTACTCTGAATCTCTGATGTCTGTGCAAACTCTGTTTTGGTAATATGTTAGCTGTATTTGAGAAACCTGCTGTTCTTCAGGAGCATTTGAAATACTGTCTCTCTAGGACTTGGATACATGTTTTTCAGTTATTTTTTTTCATACATGTCACAGAAGTTGAAGGCCCTCACAACAGAGAGGTTAATCAGGTATTTGGGCAAAAGGCCTTTTCTGGAATTCCTTTTTGTGTACTATCAGCTAAAGCTGGTATTATCTGGCATGTTTCAAAGAAGCCTAAGAGTTAGTGTCTAAATCTCACTTGAATGCTTTTGAACTGATAACATTTATATTTGTGGGATTGTCCAAAGCATTCTGTAAAAAAATTAAAATACATGGGGAAAGAGGGAGAAGATACTTCCTTGTTTTTATTTGGAGGGTAATTAAAGCTACAAGAAAAAAATCAAAACCAATCAATAAAACAACTTCATGGTATGAAAATGAAAATATAATAGATTAATTTCTCCTTTTATTTTTTGTTAATTTTATCTTTATTTTATAAAAATCATTAGTGAATAAACCCTAGAAAATTGAGGTTGATATATGTAAATATTTTTCTTAATTCCAGAAGCTAGATTGCTTATGAAAGTTCTAGTAATACTCATGATACTGTAAATGCTGTAAGTAACTGCTTGTTTTTCAGAAGTTGGCATATTCAAGGTCAGCACCCTTTTTTCAAATGCAAATCAACATCTGTATTGTTGTGTGGTTTGCATTAAAAAGTTGGCTTATAGGTACAATTAGACCCTCTTTTTCATTATTTCTTTGCTAATTATCTTGTCAAGGAAAACATAGGAGAAAACCACTGAACAACTGGCTAGTAAATGCGCTTTTGTGAGTGTCCAGATGTTTTAAATGGTTCTGCAGTGTTGAATTATTCATTGTTAAAACCACTGTTTTTAATAGGCTTATACTGCAGTTAACTCCAAGAAGCAAAGCTCCTGTTCTAACAGGCAAACTTCCAAAGCAAATGGAGCAATAGGTCAGGAACTATAGGTAAGGAGCTGTGAATGTGGGAGCGCCTGAAATAATGGTTTTTTTTCTGTCACATCAGGTGGGGGGTATGACGTCTCTAGAAATGTATGTGCTGGGATTATCTGGTGGGAATCGAGATACGCTGACTTTGCTTTTGGTTTTACCATGGGTCTTCTCTGATCTTGCAAAAGCACAAAATTTTTCATCTCTTCCTTGTCTGCATTCATCACAAAAGGAAACATGATAATAACATCCTTTCTTGGAGAGTTTTTTAATCTTGAGAGGTGTGTATTTGGTGTTTGGTTTGGTTTGCTTTTCAATGTTGCCTTCTTATAGAAGCAGGGCCAATGGAATGACCTTCACTGTATGTGCACATCCCACCTTTTTGAACGCTGTACCCTATTTCAGCTAAGTTGTACAAAGAGATATTAGCCTCAAATGTGTCCATTTTGGGTCTCTGGCAAGCGATGTATCAAAGCTGTTCTGCAAATGATCTGGATTGTTGTGCATGTACAAGTTGACTGGTGCATCCCAAGCACTTTGCTGTACTCTGGAATTTCATTTGGCGTGTAAAAACTGCGCCGTGTCCTGCATTGTAGGTCTGTGCATGTAGAGCTCTTAGTGCAACCTCCAGTGTAAAGCTAGTTTTGACTGAGGAAAGGGCAGAAGAGTGACCTTGCATCTTATCAGAGTATCCATTCAAAAATAATCTTCACTTGGAGGAAATTCCTGCCTGCACTCTGAGTCAATCAATCATTACTCTCTTATCTGTTGAAAGTTGGGCTGTATTAGTCCTGGTGCTCTCAGAACTATCATCAATTTTTTAACGCTGTCCTAAATCCTGAAGCCTTAAACTTGCATGTTTTTATAGTTAGGTATTAATTCAGGGAAGGTTTCCTAGCTGTAGTTCGGCTGTTTTTTCTTTCTTTCTATTTTCTCTTTCACTTTTAGAAGAAAGTAAAATAAGGATCCCAGAATTCAGTGTGGAAATGATGTTGCAGTGCTGTAGCAACAGAGATGCAGATGGGTGTGTGTTGGGACAGAAGCAAAGGACATGGGAATGTAGACAAAGCATCTCCTAGTTGCAGGAGCTAATTGTCACTTCTCAGCCTGGAGCCTCTAGAAATCCCAGGGAAAATCTTAACTGTGTTGCTCTGAAACGGTTTCCTCTTGCTGTGGTGCTGAGGCACTTGATATCCCATAGGTATCCAGTCCTACCTCTGGGGAACAGTGAGGGCCCAGGGATTGTCACTGTGACTCTTGTCATGGACAGCTGTGGATCACAGGCTGATTGATGTGCTGAGTTCTCTCATGGCCCAGGAGCAACCACAGGGAACTGAAGAGAGCCAGCAGTCTAGGCACTGTTTAAAGTGAAATCTCTGCATTCAGTTATTTCCAACCTCATGTTTTAAGTGTTGCTGAATAGTCATGTAGATCTGTCGCTAGGATTTTGGACCTTCTTTTGAGAGGCTCCCAACCCCTCTGCTGGTTTTATAGAACACAGAAGTTTGGGTGAATTTAGTGCCCTGATATACTCACCATTTCAGATCTTTGTTTAAATCTCTGTTTGGGTCACGAGTGACAGTGAATTTAAGACCCTTAATTTACGGTTGTTTTGTTTGGGAATTTTTTAAGTCTGTATAGAACAGTTATGGCCTGATCTCATGGTGTACCAGGAGACTGGTACTCCACAGACCCTTCAAAAGTTCTCTTTGAGATTCAAAGGGTGTATGTCATAGGGAATCTGCTCAGGACCATGATACTTGTTTTGTTGGCTAATTATCCTCATGGCTACAACATCAGTGGCAGACTTGTCCCTGATTTATCTAGCTTGCAGGTCTTGCTAGGCCTTTTTGCTCTTGGGGATCAGAGATGGAAAGGGTTTTGTATAGAAGTTTGTTTTTTGAGATCCATCATTAAATGCACTGATATCAATTATATTGATTACATTGATTTTCCTTCATACGGAGCTGGATTTTGATTGCAAAAGTATCTGGGTTGTTTTAGAGAGTCATTGTGGAAAGAGATGAGAAATACTTTAATGTAATCTGTCTCAATATGGAAAAGGTATCACTCAGTTTTCGAATAATCTAAATTCATTTTCGTAACTATAAAGCAAGGTTTGCTTTTATTCTTTGTCTTTTGTAGCCCTTCTTTCCCCCCACCAATCCTTGCAAATTGCATATTTACTCTCTGAGTGCAAGAACAGTGTGGTGGCATAAGATCCTGCTGACCGGTGGGCCTTTTCTAGTAATTAAATCCATGTTTGCTCCATGGGAGATTCAATTAAAAATGAGAGGGTTTTTTTATTATTATTATTACTATTATTCTATATTGAAACCCCACATTATATTCTTGAGCGTTTATGTGACAGCATTGTAAAGAGAAAATTTCCTTTATTTAATTCCATCCCTGTTCAAATATTACGGGCTCAAAAATTCCACTTGAGTGTTAGCCTAGCCCATCTGTCCTCAGAAGCAGATGTGAAAGAAAGAGGGGAGAAACAGAGGCTGCTCATGAGACTGAACAAAGCTAATTTGGCCCTGCACATTTGTGTGAACCTGGGGAAGAAATGAAGGAGATGTTCAGGTTTTGGGATCTCAGTGCAGCATGAGACACGTGTGAAGTACGGGACACAATTTACATGATGCAAAAACCCCCATGGCATGTCCCTGTGTGTCACTTCCACAGAGAAATACAAAGTTGTAACTCCTACATTGCATGCCTGTTCTGTGGAAAAACTGTGCCGAACACAGCACCTGGGGTGTTCTCTAGGGCCTGCCAGGGCATTACTGCACCCTTGCAGTGGCTTTTGCAACAAGAGGCACTACCCTCTTTAACTGTAGGCCAGACAATCAAATCTCCTTCACTGAAAGGACATTTTCCAGTTTTTCAAGCATTTGATGTCTTAACAGCAGCTCCTGTGTGGTAGCTGTCCCACCAGACTGGGACATTCTGGAGGGTTAATTTCAGTTCTCACATGTGAATTCAAGCACAAGTGTGCTCTGTCTGCAGTCTCTGTCTACTAAGTAGAAAAAGCACCTCCTGGAGATAGCACAAGTTGGTGTATGTGTTGCTCATATGATGACCTCTGTATGTTTTGTTTTTTGTTTTCCTTTTTAGATAATTGTGATGATGCATTGGTATCTCCCTTACCTTCAGCTGCCCTTACCAGTTCCTCTGAGCTCTTCAGTACTCACAGTCCCAGCTTTGCAAAACTCAACAGGCGAGATGGTAAGGTTGCAGTATGAAATGCCTAAACTATTCATTTTAATCACATTTACACGGAATAAATTTTTATGCTGTTTGTATGCAGTGCATTCAGAGCCAAGTTGAATAGAGCCATTAATTTTTGCTCCTGAGAGTGCGCTATGTAGGAGCAATTTTCTTCTTTATTATAGAAACCTTCTATTAAATTTGAAGATCTCCACTTCTCTTGTAGAGACATTGTTAAGGAAGTTCACATAGTCTTTTTGCTTTGGATGAGTTCCCATATTTTAAGAGTTTAAAGGTCATTAGGTTTGAGACCCTGTTCTGAAATGTAGGTGTTAAAGACAATAGCAACTAGATATAAAATTCCAGTGGAATTCACTGATTACACAACTCTGCAGAAATGGGGAAGTAAAAAACAACTTTTCAGATATTTGCCATCAAGAATGTTTGAAGTCCAGATAATGAGTTCACACACCAGGTGGAACTATTAGTATGAAATGTAGTACCAGAAAAGAGAAGTTGGCAGTATTAAGGGCATCATTTGACATCCTGTTGCAAATTTGGTTGTCGGCTCTCATCTTATTTCCAAGGTAGAGCCTCTAAAAGTGGAAATCCCTGTATTATCATATTACATATGATTTTCATTTTAGGAAACACTAGAAAGAACACTACTAGAAAAAAGGTTCTAATTGAAAATAAATCAGAATTTTCATTTTTAAACATCCCTGAAGTGTATTTTAATCAAACACCATTTGATAAATCTATAGAAAGACAGTAAAGGACTCTCGCTTATATGCTTGGTATAATGATAAGGAGTTGCTAGGCCATTAAAGAAGTGTTAGATGGGAGTTACTATATCATATTTAAACTCTTGAACCAGAGTTCCTCAGCAAGTAAAAGGTCACGTGGTATAACTGCTCAACAAAAGAAAGCTGTAAACATTGAGCATGATGTTTGAGTTTGCCCTGCCTTTGTTTCCAACTGCTGGCTGAGGTGGTGAATAGATATGCTTATGTGATTGTGCAGATGGCTGTAATGGCTAATTTTATCTGCAGAAAAGAGGAAGAGGTTCTAAATCAGTATTGCAAGTCAAGCTCTGTTTGTACTGTATTTTAAAGATATATTAACAATGTTTGAAATAATGGCAGTGGTTTCTATTTAAGGTCAGAAATTGAAACAGGTCTTAGTTAACTGTCCCACAGTAGTTTTGTCATGTAGTGAGGAGTAAGATATTGTAGTTTTTCAGCAGTCCAGTATCACATTGGTAAGGTCCATGCTGTCTATCAGCAGTAATCATAGGACCAAGAGATACAGTGTTGAAACTGAGCCCTATGCAAGGGGGTTGTTTCATCAGCTTTTGTTTCATGTTTTGAACGCTTATGTGACAACTGATGAGCTGAGGCCAACACAGGGACCTAGAAGCGGAACTCTACCTTGTTGAATTCTTCTGCTGCATGGACTTTTGTAGGAATGTGCCGATGCACTGCTGGCAGAGTTCCATATGGGGACTCGTGTGGTTTAACTCCCAAAAACAATGAAGCCCCACAAGCTGCTCACTCCAGCATGGCCTTACTCAGAGGCACAATCCTTTCAGAGGTAAACCTGCTCCTGCCTTCCCCATGGCTGCAGTCCCTGCTGTGCCCTGGGCTTGGCCACGGCCACATGCTTTGACATATTCCAGCATGGCCTCGTGCACAGCCGCAGGTGCTTCAGGGGGTACCTCCACCAGGGTGACCTTACCCTCGTACCACAGTCCCTTCAGAGGTACCAGCTATGGCACAGATGTAACCATGGGGACAGGCACTTTGAGATGCACGTGCTCTGGCATGGGCTTATTCACAACCACAGACGCCTGGGGTGTCCTTTTGCTGCAGGGACTCGTCCACAGGTCACAGCCCCTTTGGCTTGAGCTCACACTGGAGTTCCAGCCTGCCCAGTGCAGCAGCACAGGGGCAACAGAGATGCCCTGGCCATTTGCCAGCCCAGGAGCATGGCCACTGCTGTTACCAAGATGTTCCCAGGCCCAGCAGAGTCAGACGATAAGCAGTACAGTGAGCAGCAAAAGCAAAAAGTATCTACTAATGAGCAGTAGGCTCTAATAAACAGTAAGGGAAACAAGCCCCATGGCAAACACATAGGCTGCTGATTAATAGCTAACCAGCAGTAACAGCTGTAAATTCAATCTAGCACATTCCAATCAAATCTGTAATTATCTCAAACCCTTCGAGGCACATGTCGGGCATGTGTCATGGACAAACCCCAGCAACTGAGCCCTACGCAGCCACTCACTCCCCCTGGTGGGATGGGGGACAGAATCACAAGAGTAAAAGTGAGAAAACTCAGGGGTTGAGACAAAGACAGCTTAACAGGTAAAGCAAAAGCCACGTGTACAAGCAAAGCATAACCAGGAATTAATCCACCACTTCCCATGGGCAGGCAGGGGTTCAGCCATCCCCTGGAAAACAGAGCTCCATCACACATAATGATGACTCAGGAAGCCGTCACTCTGAACATCCCTCTTTTCCTCCTCCTTCATCCCCAGCTTCAAATGCTGAGCATGATGCTAAATGGGATGGGAAATCCCTGTGGTCAGCTGGGGTCAGCTGTCCTGGCTGTATCCAGTTCCAAATTTAGCTTCCCCCCAGCCTCCTCACTAGTGGAGTGGTGTGAGGAGCAGAAAAAGCTTTGGCCTGTGTGTGAGCAATTCTCAGCAATAACAGAAACATCTCTGTATTCTCAACACTGTTTCCAGCACGATTAACCCCATACCAGCTACGGTGAAGAAAATTAAGTCTACTCTTGCCAGAGCGGTACCTGACCTTGGGTTGGAGAAGCAGGCAGTGGTAGATGGTGGCTGTAGAAACTTTGACTGTCACTTGAACGCAAATAGTAGATATCTTCACAGGAAATAATATTTCCTAACAAGGACTGGGCTGTGGCTTTCTGATAATGTTGAATATTTTGATGAGTTGGCTTAGCTTTGCTTGTAATTGATAAGACAGTGCTGCAAGGAACAGAGCCTCCGGGTAGAAAGCCAGATCAATACATTTGTTAATGTAAATATGAATGCAACAAGTGAAGATGAATTTATAAAGCACAACCCAGTCCTTTATTGACAGAAAGTTCTAATTCATCAAGTTGATTCAGTAATAGATAACAATAAGTAAAAGGTTGTTGTTTTTTTAAAAAAAGGCCTGCAGTAGTGGAATGTGCCATTTAAAAAAACAAACACACAAATTACCCCTGAGTAAAGCTTTGTGTAAACAGCTGAAAGTGCTCAATTAAAATGCTGATAAATCTGTACTGGTAATTCTAAAGAGCTAGCATAATTCTAATAAATATTATTCTGAGGTATGAAATATATTATTTGCCCATGAGAGGGATTTATCAGCTTTTTTGTATACAGTAAATAAATAATGAAAAATAATAAGAAAATTGCTACAATATGACTGTATCACCTAAGATTTTTCAGTTCTTATTAGCTCTCAGCCTGAGTAGTCAGTATAGGCAATTATGTATGAGAATATAAAGCATATATAGTGTCAAAAAGAATTTGTTTTATGGCCAGGAAGTGTTTGATCTGGGCATTAAAGTAAAATTCTGCAGCAGGGAAGCACTTAGTTGCAGCAGGAAGTCCAGGAGTTTTTAGTGCAATATAAAGCCATTTGAGCTGTTTGTAAGGCATGTAGGGTGGAAATTATAATTCCCTTTGCTTTGTAATAATGAACTACAAATAACTATGGGCATCCTGAGCAGCCCTGGGGAACATCAAAAAGCATTGCCTGCGTAACACTGGGCTTAAATTGAATTTTTGAAACAACTCTGGCAAAATGTATAAACAGTCTGAAAAAGAAACAAAAGTATTTGATCATAATCCTTGGAATCATATGGGTCTCCAACTGAGAAGCTATCAGATCCTTGCTCCCCATATATTTCTAACATTATGATTTGTTGCCATGGAGAATATGAAAAATATATCAGATTCCTGTGGTACTGTTCTTCCACTGGGGCATTTTCCCCATACCATGTTGAATGCCTCCTTTGAAATGATCCCCAGAAGATGTGAAATGTGTGAGCTGTGAGGAATGATGGTGCAGCACGATGTGCAGAATCCTGTTGATGCCAGTGGGAATCTGGTGGGCAGAAAGGGGAAATACTGAGCATCCTGTCTCTCTTGTTTTTGTGTGAGAGACAATGTGACAACACCTTAGTACTTTCCAGTTGCCTAGCACAGGTGTGCAGATCTGATGGGCATAATCAGAGCCACATTTTTTGTCTGGTTGGCGTTTATGCCACACTTAATAAAAGTTGTATGGTCCTCTTCAATATCTCTGTGCCTAATTGCAGGAAAAAGATGTTGGGTTATGCTTACATCTGTTCAGAGGAGTTGATGTCCTGTAAGTTGTGTCTTCAGTAGCCCAGGCTGTTGCATATTAGAGTCTTCTCGTCCTTTGTCTTGGGCCTGTGCTGGCAAACAGTCCACAGGTCAAGAATCAAGGTGGGTAGAGGAGCAAAGGGCCCTAAATAGTTGCTCTGCTTTGGTTGTGCTTTTTTGTTACTTATTAAAAAAAGTACAGGATGGGTTGTTGACACACTACCAGGAATGATGTGCATAAGAGAAGTGTGCAGACACAGCCTGTGCTGGAAAAAAAGCCAGTATCCCTTGTGTCACCTGCTCTGTATAACGGAGTAGATGTGGAGGAAAAAGAACATTTGTTGATATTTGGCACTCACAGCAGTATTTGGTGAGGATTTGGGATAACCACAAAAGCAAGCAGAAGCTACGTGTTTGCTTTATTAGCAGAAGTGACAGAGGCCCAGTGGGAAAAGCTTCAGTTCTGCCCTCAGTCATGCAGCCAATGCAGCTTTGCTGTTGCAGGGATTTTAGCTGCCATTCTTACTAGCAGTAGAATTACTGTCCACCTGTGGAAATGGTAATGGTGGAAGGTTTGGGAGAGGGAAACACAGTGGGCTTTCTTCTCCACCGGAAAAAAATACACGAGGCAGCTGCTGTTCTGTAAACAGGCTGCTGTTCTGTAACAGGCTGTACGTGGCCTGTAACTGATAATCTTTCTTGCAAGGCCAGCTTTGGAGAGGTGATGTACGAGCAGGTGTCAGTGCTGTGTCTGCAGTGCTCACATCTAAAGAGGGACATTCCCAGCAGACAAACGTGCTCATGTGAAGAGACATGCAGTTCAGAGACACCATGTAATCTATGATTTTAGGACTCAAGCTCAGCACAAATTTCTATTCAGTGTGTATCATTTGTTTGACTTCGAAATTATAAGCCTGTGGTGTTGTGCTCAAGCTGGAAAATAGCAGTGCACAGTAAAACCAAACACGTTTGTGGAAAGCATATCACATTCCTGCCACTTCTAGCAGCAGAAGGGAGAAAGCATAAAGTAGATATTTAGTTATGACATTTGACATACTACTGGGAAGCATCTGTGCTAACAGGCTTGCCTTAAGAACTTCTGTATAAACTAGAACATAGAAAGCAAAGTTTTTGTGGTTTTTTAATGGAAAACTCACCAGATATTTTTGTTACAAGTTATTTTCCTTCAACTAGTTGTTGTTCTCTATGTTGAATGAAGGAAAGATGAGAATACCAGCTTTCTTTTAATATGTGCTGAAAACATCTAGAATAGGATCTTTTGAGTCATGAATGGAACAACTTTGCTGGAATGTCTGAGGTGGATTTGTACATCATATCAGTTCCTGGAATAAAACTAGGGGGAAAAAAAGAAGAAAAAAAAGAGCAGCAACTATTGTGTTCAGAGTCTATTTTAGATGCTGGATATTGTAATCCAAAGGAAGTTTGCCCTCGTCTCCTGTGTGCACTAGTCACAACTGTGTGTAGGAGAAATCTGTGGTTTGTTGCCTTTGAATACAGCTCTATAGTTTGTATCTGAAAGGCAGACAACATATTTTCTATATAGCACTTAAAATATCAAAATGAAAAAAGGGTGTTGTGAGAGGTAACCTTCTTAGGACTTCTAACAGGAGGTATTATAGTCTTATATAAACTATATATAGGAATGGAGTTAAAATAGCTATGAAGTAGTCAAAGAAGAAATCAGTGATGAAATTCCTAGTATTCTCATTAGGTGTTTCATTGCATGTTCTTAGGAGAGAGTATTCCAGTTTAAGGCAGGTAAAATAATCAGTGATGATGAAGACTTCTATTGTGATTGGAAAGGGTGAATCATGGCACTAAGAAGCAGTATGCCTTGGTTTGGTTGCAAACTGTTTTCCCTGGAGAGTTCTTGTAGAGGAATGAAGGCTGAGTCATCCAGGGGAGCAGGAGTAATACTCCATTCCAGGTACAGAATAGATAGGGTTCTGTTTCAGCAGTTCAGATAAATCCTATATTAATAAATCGTAAATAATGACAATTCTGGCACCTATTCTTAGACAAAGGGATTTTGGCTATGAGCTGGAAACTACAATGCCATCCAGGAAAAAACAGATGTTTTTAAAAGTGCAGAGTTGTTGAAATTGAGTTCATTGATAGAAACCACATTTATTTATTAATCTTTCAACTCCATTCACTTCAATGAACTTTTCATGGAACAACTTCAAGACAGATCAGTTAAGTTTTATTCCCAATGTGATTGTGTTCACTGTAGTCATACTGGAGTGCTTTTCCAAACTTCATTAATAATGACAAAACAAGAAGGTGTTGGGTTGCAGAAGCAGTGGCAGCCTCAAAATTCCCTATCTTGGCTACTTGGTTGGTGGCTTGTGTTCTTCATAGCAGCACTGGTTACTTAATGGTGAGGCTGAACTGAACACCGGGTGTATGTGCAGAATAAATGTGTGCAAGGAGAAACAAGTTAAAGGAAAATAAACATAGCCTATAATTTTAGGGTGTAAAAGAAAGCAGGGGAATATAAAATAATATATTCCATTCTGGAATGATTTGCTTCTTAACCATAAGCTTCCATTTATTGTAGTGAGCAAAGTGGTAAAATGCAAGCAGTGGTTGCAGTTCTGTTTCACTAGCTTGGTGTTACCACAGGCCTGTTTAACCTCTAAAGGAATTCAAGGGATAGTGCAAATCTTTACTTTTAAAGCACAAACATGAATTACAAGCTCATGTCAGAGACAGCCTGTTTTCCAGTGCGAAGGCAGTCCTTTTAGTTGTTCAATCAAATTGTTTCTGGCTTTACAACAAATTACCTGAAATGCATTTACAAGCTGTAATTAAACCATTCTTTCAAATACTTAATAGGACTTAAATAAAGATAACCAACATTTTGCATTTCTTTCAGAGCACAGCAAAAAAGAAAATATCAAAGCAAACTGCAAGTTACAAATCCACATTCCCAGAATTGCTAGGAGGGAATAAATATGATTTTTCTTTTTTTTTTTTTTTTGTGATTGAGGATGTGCCAACCTCATTGATGTTTGTACAGCTGAAAAAGTATAAGTTTTCTTTGAAATGTCTTAGGAATTCGAAATTCCTCATGAGCTTTAGGTTAATGGAGATAACCTGATGGAAGCACACCTCAGGTAGTATATTTCCTAATACTAAAATATGAAAAAACAGCCACGTGCTCAAGTAGAGTCCTCTGTGATGACCTGAAATAATTTAATGGTTCTTTATCAAGCGTAATTTTTTTGTGCTGTCGTTGTCATCTAAATTCTCTTCATCCAATCTTTCAGGAGCTGGTGGCTGGTCCCCTCTGGAGTCCAACGAGCAGCAGTGGCTCCAGGTTGATCTGGGAGACCGAGTGGAGATCGTGGCGGTGGCCACGCAGGGCAGGTACGGGAGCTCGGACTGGGTGACCAGCTACGCGCTGATGTTCAGCGACACCGGCCGCAACTGGAAACAGTACAGACAGGACGACACCGTCTGGGTAGGTCTGAACTGGCAGTGCCTTTGGCCCCAGATCGCTCTGGTTCAGGCTCATTTTGGCATTTGGAGAAGCAGCTCTAGCTTCACACCCGAGGAGTGCTGCAGTGGTGAGAGCAGACCTGAGCGACTCCACGGGGTGTTTTGATCTAAATGGGTTATGTCACCGACTGTCTGTGTAATACAAGTGTAGGCCCTCAGGACTACATTCTTTCTCAGACTGTGAGGATGATCAGGGCACTTAAAATGACCTGTGTGCTTTTGTGCCTGGTTGGCTCTGATTCAGGCACACCAGGGTAAATGGGGCTAATCACCTCTGTGCTTTCTCCAGGAAAGATGAAAATTAATTCTATGCTGTATGCATGTTTGGCCAGAACAAGAGAGATCATGCTGAGGAAGATGGGTGGTAAATTGCTCCTCAGCTGGAGAAGGCTGGAGCTGCAGCATGGGTTGTGGGATGATTTAGGAGACACACTAGAAGTGATCAAGGCTTTTTCTAATACTTAAATGCAGGCTTGACCATTGCTGTGTCGCGAGTTCGGTGTGTGGCCGTGCCAGGTGCTGTTGGTAGGAGTGCATGGGCCAGCAGTGGCACCACAGGTGTGGATGGAAAAGTTTACAAGCTTTCCTTTTGTACAGAAAATGTCTATTGTTAGTGAATGGGTAAAAAATGGTAGGATTCTCCCCGTGCTATGTAGTATAGTTTTAAGGATCAACAGCCCTGGTAGCATGAAAATATGTGGTGTTAAAAGAAACAAGTTCTTCATGAAAATAAAGGGGAGCAAGTAGACTTCTGGGTTTTTTTCTTTGGTTAATACTTTGTTTAAATGCTGTGTCACAAAAGCAGATTTTGCTTCCAGAACATAATGGCTGTGAGTGATGGGAGCTGGGGTGAAGCAGGAAGAGGGGAGAAGAGCTGCTTAATTTTTCCCTGAGCGTGTTGTGGCAGTGAAGATGCACGTACAGGATGGTGAACTTCCGTGCATCTGAAATCCATTGTATCATCACTTTGTTTTATCATGGTTTGGTTTAGGGAAAGCTAATGCAATCTTTCTTCTCTTAGAAAAGCAGCTTTTGTCCTAAGATGGTCATAAAGTTGTCAAGTGCTTCACCTGTCACTTAAAATGTTATGTTAGGCTGTCTTTGCTCCAATACTTACATATATATATATATGTATTTAAAAGCAGTGGAATTTTATTTTGGACTGAATATAGTGATCATTTAATCTGCCTCTTGACTTCCACCCCTGGGAATCTGAAATCCATACTGAGATATTTTTACAGATTTGGTGTCAATTAAGTGTTTCTTTGCCTGAAAATATTATGTGGCTTGTTAAAATTTTATATTAGGACAAATTAATTTTTTATTACATGTCAAACTTTTCAGTCCTTTTCTTTCTGGAAACACTTGAACTTGTATTTTCTTTTGTAAATTTTTCTTCTTGAAGGGAAACTTGAAAAGACAACACATAGAATTTACCATGGCAAATCTTAATGCCCTAAGGATCCAATTTATGAGTTTCTTATCTGGCACCTAATATTGCACATGAGAATAAGAACAAGCCTAGCAGGCATTTAACAGTGAATTAGGATTTATGAGCAACTTGGACTCTCTTGTTTTACTAGAGCGCTCAGGCATGAAGTTGATTCAAGGCAGATCCTGACACAAGTTCCAAAGCTTCAGCAGACCTGGATGCTTGCTTTCTGGAGAGATAATTTCTGTACATGTTTCTAATGGAAACCACCGGAGACTGCAGAGGATAATGTTCTATATAATTGAGGAAAAATGAAATAGAATTTGGGTGTGGAAAAGGAAACAAAGGATTTGGATAATTTCCCCCTCACCTTGGTTTTTAGGAGTCACACTGACCATGTGAGCCAGTAATGTACTTCCAGTCCAGAAGAACCATTTGCTCCATGTTCCCAGAGGGCTTGAAGGGTTTGTTAGGATGCATTGCCAAACTTTCCTGGTGGAAATATCTGATAATGTAAATCCAAAGTGGGCTCATTTGACATTTCATTAGACGCTTTAGTCCGCCTAAACTGGCAATTCTTATTAACACTTAGGAGCTTGTATGTCTATCCATGGAATTAATGAAGATCAAGAATTCCTTCTGTACATTTTTTATTCTAACTAAAGAAAAAGTTGATTTTTTTTTTCCCTGGCACGTTTGGATTTGCCTCACTGAATTAAATTAGATCTAGAGAGCCATTCAGAGCACAAAGAGGAAAGCCAAAGAGGCTTTCAGAAGCATGTATAGAATTATAATTTCAAATTATGCAGTGTTTCTCTTTTATTGGCAGTTATCCTCTTCTTAGGGTTTTTTCTAACTAAGAAGAAACATAGAAGTGTGCTGTCCAGTTGAATGTTAAAGGTTTTTCAGACCCTTGGATGAAATGAGGACAAGTACAACATGGTGCTTGTCCTAAACATCTGGCTCTTGAATAGCTGTAAGGGGAGTTCTGCATTGCACACCCCTAGGAAAGAACCCTTGCCCTTGACTTAAGGTAGTGGAGCATTTCACAGGGCTGGGAAAGCAGCACCCCAGGGTAGCCTCCACTGTCACAATCTGTGGCAGTGTACACTCCACCAATCTGTCACAAGTGTGGTGGTTCCAGGCTTGGGAATCTGTATCTGTGCTGGCTTTGGTTCAGTGGTGTTTTTTGCTCAGCAGGAATGAAAACGTCCCACAATTATCAAGACTGTTTGCAGCACAAACCCAAACCAGACCCCCATACCTGTTATGATGGTATGAAGAAAATTAACAGCTAAACCCAGCATTATCCCACTCTTTTTTTCGGGGTGGGCAGGATGGTCTGTCAAAGAAGGATTTAAGGCAGTAGTTTCTTATATCAGGGTGAAGTGGCAAGTTACCAATCCTTAATTTCTACTCAACCCAAGTCAGATTTGATCTGCGTTTTCTCCCTGCCTGTGTGTGTGACCCGGAGAGAAAGTCGTGGTGTATTCCCAGCTGTGGTACTGCAGTGCTCTCTTGGAGGAGCACGCGCTGGCCCAGCCTTTCCCCCTGCGTGTCTCGGGCCATTGACCACATTTGGTGGGAACAGCAGGAAGGCAGCAGGGCCTTCTATAATCCCCAAATAAATCTGCCCAGATGAAACTTTTCTTAATGATACCACGAATGTCTGATGCTCCCTCTTGCAAGTGGTGCCTCTGAGGAGTTGTTTCCAGCCCTGTGGGTATAGGTTTTGTCCACCCATATGGCAGAGATGTTCTGCTGTGCATTGGAGACCGGGGCACATAAATTCTTTATTGGGCTGCCAATAAGACAGACGTTTGCACACCAGCATATATGACATACCACCAGTAAAAATCCCTTTCTCTTTATAGAGATTACAAGGCTTATTATCCTCCTCTCCCAGCTTGCATACAGCTCCCATCAACTTCCCTGTTAATGAGGACTGCACAGACAGATCGCAGGGAGAATCAGAAAACCTCTTAAGTTTTCACTCAGCCTGTGTTTATGATGTTAGTAAATTCTGCAGCTGGAGTTGAAGACAAGACAGATTAGCCATTTAAAACCAATTTTCCAACCCCATTTGTATTTAAATAATCTTGTTACAAAAGGACTCTGTGGTTCAGAGCAAACTAGACTTATAATTATATTTTCAATATGGATAAATCAGCTATGTGTGGACACACTAGCTATTGATTGGGAGACATAAAACATAAATCTTATTGCTTGTAACAAGCAAATGATTTTTCAGTGTTTTTAAGTGTTGAATAATTCAGAATTTGCTTTACCTGCATACACATCACAGCTTGAGTCAGTCCAAATTGTGTATTTTACTGGGAAAAAAGTGTGGGCTGTGATACAATGCTATTTCATTTCAGATAGCAATTTTTATGCTATCTATATTGAAAAATACTTTACAAAGCTGAAAAACGCAATTATGCAGGAAGGCACAAAGGAAAGGGGATGAAACAGACATAGATGTATGCAACAAAAGGAGAAAAGAGATGTTCTTCATACAGAGTTTTGAAAGGAGAAGGGGAAGTTGTGGAATTGGAGATAAAGGGAGACTGCTCTGACAGTGGCAGAGAAGGCTTTTATATTAGAACAATGAATCTCTGCAGAAAGGCAATGAAGAGGGAAAATGGCATAGATAGCAAGGAGATAGTTCGTGCTCTGTGCAATCCCATGCACGTGTAGTGCCCATTGAGCAGGCGTTTGCTGGTTAGGAATGGTCAGCTGTTATCAGCTGACCTGGTGAACGTTCTGACTCTCTGCTGTCCCCTGCACGTGGAGGCTCTGGGTGGGAGGGGGCTGTGAGCTCTAACCCCAAAGCTGCATCACAAGATCTGAAGTGCTTCTCTAGTGTTGGACCATGACACCTTGGTCATGCAAAGAGCAAAGCAGAGCTCCCCCTGCCCGGAGAGGTGCCCCAGTGGTGTCGTGCTTCTTGCAGGTGCGAGGGTGCTGTGCGAGGGCTGGAGAGTTGACAGGAGGCTGGGGATGTATTACAAATACGTAATTTCCAGGGGAGCAGGAGAAGTGTTTAATAGAGGTGATAAAGATCCCTTGCATTCCCTTTCATCAGGAAACTTCTTACTTGCATGTGTGAGCTTTTGCTGAACCAGAGGCTTATCTAATGAAATCTAGAGGAGGGTCACTCTTAATTGCCTTATAAATCTACAGGGGTGCTGTAAACTTTCCCATTCCATCCTAGCTGGATAATGACTCTGGAACTGTTTTGGTGAGTTAATTATTGTGAACATAGTTTGAATATTAATCTTCTTGTCAGATTTATAATTGTGCTAATTTATTCTAAAACATCTTTTAGCTCGTAGTCCTAACGCCCTCCAAGCAAGACCAGAGCAAATTTCTACATGTAGCAATGAGTAGTCCCACATTGTTTGCTTGGGTGAGAGAATGAGTTTCTGCTTGTCTTGTTATAACGCTTCCTGCTATACTAGTATTAAGATATATTTAAACTCCTTTATGCACAGTAATTATTGCCAGCCAAATAGGTGTTAAGCAGTAAGTAGCTATGGATTATTTGCTTTTCATCATCTTTGCTCTAAGAAAAGAAAAAGAAGAAACAAAAAGCCAATTCCTACTTTCAAGTAGGAATGAAGAAAGCAATTCAGTCTTGCTGCAGGGAAGCAAGGTTTTCGAGAAGTTTTCATTGCTATGTTATTACAGAATTTGAAGAGGCAGCCATTATCCCTTTGTTGTAATTAGGACTGTTCAGATTTAAGACTGCCTGATTCTGAGATGCTGTTTGGATGTTACTAATTTGCTTCTAATTCTGGTTTCACTTACTAGGCTGGCTGCAAACGTGGCCTCCTGAGTACATTGTCAGGAAATCTGTCTTTCTTGATATCGCCAGGGCAGTTCTTCCATTGGGAGGATAATTCAAAGTGTCAGTATATCTGTTTTTGTTAAGTGCACTCTGTATGGATTTATGTCTGAATAAAATGGATATACCTTGATTTCAAATAACCCTTTACTATTGAGATGCTGGAGTTAGCCTTAAGATAACTGAATTTGTATGAATTCTGTGACCTTACAAAGTGCTTTTATCGTTGATTAACTGTAAAGTGATATTAAGGTGGAGTCTAGAGAATTTAATGCTGATATTAGCATGTTGTCCATCAGCAATGTCTTCAGTAATTCTCTGTGCTTGTTGTGTGGCAGCAATTCACTCTGACCCAGAAAAAATTGCAAGAAACAAGGTTATTGACAGTTTGTGTTGTTGTTACTGACCTCCCAGTCTTATGCCTTTGCAAACTGCCTGGAATGCATCTCTTCTGTAACCATTTAGCACAGGAAGGCTGAGAAGTGTTCTTTAATTTCTCATTCCTACATCCTGGATCTTCTGTACGATCTTGTCTCTCTGCTGCTTTGTGCTAGGAACTATAGGGTGTGACTCCTATAGGGTTGGCCCTAATGGATTGGAGTGGGAAGAGTGGTTGGCATGGGCCTGGTTGGTGATGTCTGGTCCCAAAACATAAGTGTCTTCCAAAGATCTCCAGCAGTTTTGTCTGCCACAACCAGAAAGCTGTTGTTTTCCCTTTCAGGCATCCACTAAACCAGAAAATTTTGTGTGTGGCATGCTAGGATGGTTAATGTGGAAAATAGGGGACATTTCCTCTTAGATGGTGGATTTTAGCCAGCAACTCTTTTATATCAGTAGACCAAGTTTCGTTATTCTTGTTTGCAAATTGTGTTCCATGGCATGTGAAGGCTTAAATAGGTGCCTTTAAAAATTCTGAATAAATATGGAACAAATAGTTATTTAATCCATACGCTTACAGAGCTCAGTGAGTTTCTTTGCAGTTGTTTGGTATATTTTTGGAACAACTGAGTGGCTTTAGCTGTCTGAAAAACCAATTCTTTTGTGGGGAAGCAACTAACAAGAGTACTCTTATTGTATGGTCGTGTACTGTAAAACAAGACAAATCTTCCTGCTGCTAAAAAGTGTGTCACTTCACTTCTACTGATTCACACTATTAGATTAGATTAATCCAAATAAATAAACTGGTTTGAGTTGTAGTGTTCAGGTCTCCAGTAGTTGTTATAAGATTGTACTGATTTTGCTCTGAGCTGTTTCTAAATGTTGAATTAATCCTGTAGTGAGAAGCTCATGAACAGAGAAATAGAAACCTATTGCTTGTGGCTAGTGAAAATGGCACATGAGAAAGAGAGGCAAGCAATGAAAAAGTCATTGCAAACCCCTCCAGGACGGGCAAAGGGGTGTGATCTTATGTAGACACCAGGTTTAGTGATAAATCATGCTTGTAAACTGATTGGAAGGAGGAGAAAGGAGAGAAATTATCATGGTACTTGAAATGGAGATGAGGGGAGAGAGAGAGACAGGTGGAGACATAGAAGGCTACAGTCAGTGACCAGAGCTTCAACATCTAAGACGGAAATAAAGACTGGTTTCATTACATCTTCAGTCAGCATCAGCAGAAACCGAGCATCTTTCACTTCTGCTCATCCTCTTCTTTTCTTCTTGGTTAGCAGATTTGTGTTCCACTTTGGGTTGATGTACTCAGTGTTTCCTACTGTTGGACACCTATCAGCTGCAGAGAGGCCCCTACAAACTGTTTCTGAGGTACTTTCTCGAAAAAGTGTTGTTTTCACAGAAACTTTTCTTCAGCACTGAGATTGGATCTTTGCATAGTGGCAATGCAGGAATGGGGAGATGGAAAACCAGATAGGTCTGGATGATTTATGGGGAGGACCCTGATTTATTAAAACTTTAATTTTCTTAAGCTATTTGTCAAAAGTCCCATGTTCTGCAAGTGTCTTTGGTTGTGTGCATATTCTGCTGCATTGCTCCTTTATGGTCTGATTGGGAGCCCATTGCTGTCCTGGGGGCCCTTTCCCCTCAGGGATCCTGGAACTGTAGGAATAATGAAATATTCTTTCTTGAATGAACACAAATGCCAGTGCCTTTGCTGCTTGTTCTTTTTAACTGATGTGTAAGTGAAGGTGACCTTGTTATATATTTAAAAAAAAAAAAAAGTGTAGTCACACAATTAGAATTGTCTGATAAGTAATATTTTCTTGCTTTTATGTAAACCTAGAAATTCTGTAGCAACATCATCTTTACAGTATTGGAAATACGATCTTTGTAGACTTCCTTCCTCCCAAACCTCCTTAGTCATTTCAGCTAATATGGATTTTTTTTTTTTTGGAGGCTGAAGAGGGGACTTTTTACCTTGCATAAAGAACTTTGAAATTATTTGTTTTCATTGTCATTAAGAAATGAGTTTTATGAGGGTTTTTTTTTAACTGCCCATGCCTGTACTGGGATATTCCAAGTCTGGAAACAGTGTTCCTCTAATGCTTAATATAGAAAAAATATAAATATTTAATATATTTCATTAGATATTTTCCCTAGTTATAAAAGAAAGAACAGTTAGTGAGAATGTTAATATTTAAAAAATTTAATTAAATTATTATTCTTATTATGAAGGACCTCTTTTAATATATCGCCTTTCCAGATGTGTAGTGCATATTTTACATTCTTTCAGTGACTTCCAAATTTTAGTGCATGAGAACTTGTAAAACACTTATATAATCATTAATCTTGAAGGTTGTTATTCCAATTGTACTTTTGATACTCAAAGCTGTTTCTCAGGGAATAGGGAAGGCTAGAAGTCCTTAGAAGATCCCTTGAGGTACAAATAAGTAAGGACAAAATTTATCTTTGGAATAAATAAGGCTGTCCATGTTCCTTTGAAATTTAACTTAACTGAAATTTTTTGATGTGTGTCTGACACTTTTGGGGAGCTGCCTACACCTGCTCTACAGGAGTTAGTTAACATTTGTGGAGTTAGTAATCAAACATGAAAATAAACTGTTAGCAAACTAAAGGAGAGAGTAAATCCTGACATAGCAGTACTTGAAGAACTTTCATCCTTCAAGGAATAAATATTCTTGCACTGAGCTGAGGGTACAAATGTAATTCTGGAAACATTATGAAAGGTTCCATATATAGACACCTTTACAGCTTGAAGGAGAGATGAGATTTGACTCAAATAAAAACTATTTAACTGTTGTGCTGAGAGAAACTAAATGTGAGTCACATTTTTATTTTAAATATGCACACTCTCATATGAGTGGTAAGAATGGACAAATCTTCTCTGGAGAAGATTCTAGCTGTCTTGAGATGAGGTTTGCTAGACTTTGGAGAATTTGTATGGAAAGACTTTGCCTCGGAGTATTTCAAGTTTAGGTTCAGCTCACAAAAATAATGCTTTCAGTTACAATGACTTCCATTTGGAAATTAGACCTACCAGTTTAAAATCCATGTCATGGTTGCCTCAGGGGAGTCTTCGTCTTGATAGAAAGTCAAGAAAGCATCCAAACTTGTCCTAGTTAATTTAGGAAAGCTGATCCAAAAGAACTTGACACCTTTTTCTTGGGAACTGTTTTAAAGGCTACAGCAATTCTGGCAATGACTAGCAATTCCATTCAATCTCCTTCCATAAATCCCCATGAATCCAAGAGGTACAGGTCCTTTTGTCACTGGAATGATAGCCAATTTTGGCTGATCTTTTTGAATCTTTTCTCTGGGTACTTAGGGGGGAAGCTAAGATTCTTAAGATTTCAGGGCAGGAGTTTACTTGTAGTATTAAAAGAAAACTGCAGTCTGTGTTCTGGATCCAGGTTTTGTATTTCTATTATATCGTTTGCTGACACAGGGGGCCTTTCTAAACATCTAAAGTGTGTTTAACATGCTTTGTGTTGGACCCGACCCTCTGTTTTCTTCTGGGCACAGATGCTCATGCTGCACTATGGAACTGGTCCACAGTTACTCATCTCTCCTTGCCGAGTCCTTCAGACCAACAGTGTTTGCATGCCAGTCGGAATATGTGTGTGCCTGGTGGAAAAATCTTAATGTTAGCAGTATACATTAATAGTAATACTTGCAAATTCCATATGCTCAGCAGATGCTTTCTCATTTGGACTTCAGTTATAAAAAGTTAAATAGGATAAGGAACGGAAAAATACTGAAAACGTGTCTCCTGAGAACCCTTCTGTGATCTGTTACTCAGTAAATTAATAGAGATAAATTTTAGTCAGGAGCGCAGATACCAAGAATCATCTCCTTGAAGGATACCATACAAATACTGCCTTCTTGCATCACACAGGACTTCTGGGAAAAGACTTTGTCTCCAAGGAAGAGGGCACACGTCAGTATTGTTCCCATAAAGCAGTCTCTGGAAAAAAGCTATTCTTTAGAGATTTAGGAAAGATTTCCACATCATGGCTTCTACATTGTTTTACAATGGAATAATTGTTCAAGCATCTGTCTCTTTGTTCATTAAGTGTCTTTACAATGGGTAGTTTTCCTTGCTTTTAATTTGTGTTCCAGATGTATGTATTCAGGCTTTTATGTGCATGCAATATGTGATCCTTCATAAGCACTCTCTAATATCTTTACACTTTCTAACTTCTGCTTATTTCTTGTTACAAATTCACAAGCATGCTACGAAACCCATGAATGCTTTATGCTGAAGAAGGTTTGAGGTTAGTGCACTGAAATGTGCAGCCCTTTCTTGGTTTTGTTTCCTCTGGAAGGGAGGCCAAAACTCTTGGTTTTAGTGTTGAGAACAGTTTTGTAATGTCTAAGCAGAGTTAGATCCATTCCCAAGTTTCTTATTACGTCAGTGCAGACAGCTGAAGTGTGCAGCTGACTTTTGTAGAGAGCACTTAGTATTAACAAATTGCACCCAACAAATCATAACAAAGTTCGTTCAGCCAAAGCCAAGGCTATCCCTGTACAAGGATTTCAAGAATTTCAAGTAGTTGTGATTTGTATCACAGTCATGTAGTTCATGATTGACACATTTACAGGTAGCAACTCCTTGTTGGCAGCAAATCTCAAATATGGGTACTGTGGCAAGGAGAAAACATTCTGATGTGCTCTGCTATCTTACTATTGGCAGAACCTGTGGGACTCATGAAAATATGCACAAAGAAAGGGAAAGATAGGCACCCTTTAAGAAACTGAATCTTTGAAATCTGATGGCCATGGCAGTCATGTCTAGTAGCTTCTGGATGTGTTGGCTGAACTTCCTTGTAGGAGAAGGGGAGTTTTGAGTACTGCAGGAATAAGAAAAGCATCTTCATGCCTCATCCCTCAATGCCGTTTCCCCTCTTTTTTTCTTTTTTTTTCTTCTCTCATTTTACTTTTTCCCTTAACTACTCTTCTGTCCCACTAGACTGGGCCACAATAGACTGCTTTTGTTTTGGTTGCTTCTCCAGCTGGAGTACATATTATATGAAGAGAATAGCAGAGATTAACCTAGATAGCCATTATTCATGGAATTCAGAGGTACATTTAATTTCTCAGTGGAAATTATCAAGTGGAAAAGGATCTAAAGACAGTCGTAGAGATTCTGGAAGTTCTTAATACCTCCTTTTTAGTGGGATGCTTCCTGTTACCTCTACTTCAAGCAAACAGTAACTGACTTTGAACAGTGCTTTCTAAAATCTGTCAGGTTATTCAGGTGCAAGTAACTACTCATCTGAATGAAGGTTTTAGCCCGTGATCTGGCAAACATATGGGCACTTAACTCATGCATTTACATTTACAGAATGAGCCATGAAGCATAGCAATTTAGAAATGAGGAAATCTGAAATGTTGATTCCACATAACTCTGTAATAAAACTTCCAGTGGTGCCAGGATTTCATCCCACACCTGTAATTAGGTACTCAACATAAGATATTGTAGAGTAGGGGCTTTGCAATCACATTCTTGCTGAACTTGAAAGTTAGTTACTTAGTTTTCTTATTTGATCTACTTGTTTTTTCTCCATTTATTTTTTTTCCTTCTCTGGAAAACTGTTTCTCTGCCAATTTGTGCATCTTGAGGGGCTTTCTTCTTGCCTGCATTTTGTGGATGACCAGAGTCATTAGAAGCAAATGCATGTCTGCAGTCTGATTTTTAAAACAAACTGCAGCAGCAGCACATTGCCATGAAATAAGGCCTTGACTTCACACTATCCTTCACCTAACTTTGCTTCTTCTTTTCCCTCTACCAAGCTGGAGGTCAGCTTTTAGTGCTTAGCCTTAGTATTTGAAGGCTTATAATGGTATCGATGTTTATGGACACTGGTTTATGTCCATGGACATTATTTGGTTATAGCCCTGTAAAATATGTGTGCTATTCCAGCCTGAGAAATATGTGCATGTGGTTATGCATACATCACTCTAAAGGTTAACAGAAATGGTGATCTGCAAGGAATATTCTTATGAAATTAAAGACTCACAGATACTTAAGGCATGTTTTAAGAGTTATTGGCAAACATGCAGGGCAGTTGTGTGTGTCTGTGTAAAAATAAATTAAATTCATAGGACAGTGGAGAAGCAAATCTGAGACACAGAGGGAAGGCAGAGTTTCAGGTGGCATTCATCCAGCCCTATCTGCAAGAATGCAACGATGATGATTTATAATTACTGTGACGAAAATAATGATGATTCTGCTGCCACATTTTTACCATAGCCTTGGGAGTATAAGTAATTATGCAATGATCAGTTGATTCTACATATTCACAAATTTAGCTATTTATCATAATTGGTTTAGTCCCTTGGAATTAGTCCAGACTTTTACTTCATACAGTTGGTTGTAAAAGGGAAGTGGAAGGAAGCAAATTTCCTTTAGCTGCATACACCAAATCAGTCCGATCTACACTAACAGAATCCTTATTATTGATTGCAGTACTTGTTTATTTCTCCAGGTTAAAAAAAAAAAAGCAACAAATTAAAAAAAAAACAAAACAAAACAAAAAAACCCAACAACTAAACCCTCACACAAAAGCCATCTATGTCTCCTCTTTGGAGATGCTCTCAGTGGGTATCAAAAATTAACTGATTCACACTTCAAAACACACCTTATTTGTGTTTTATCTGCATTTTATCTCCTGGATGTTCAGTGGTCAAATTAGATTGAATTAGGGGGATCCAGGCTTTGTGTTTGCTTTCATGCCCACCAAAGCCTTTCCCTGGTTGTCTCCATCCTAATGTCATTCAATGAAATAATCTGATTTCATGGCCTCCAAAGCCCTTGTTACTTATGAAGCCATTTTATTCTAGACTGTGTTTTTGACAACCCTGTAGCCAGAAAATATTTTCTCCCAAGTCCTCTACCTTCCACAAAAAGACCCTACCAAAACTAAAAAAGCCATTGGCTTTGTGGTGAAAAGAAAGAGGCATTCAGGAGTAACTGACGGATGTCCAGGTACACAGCCAAATTCCTGGATATTACCACAGAATTCCAAGTTAAGCTGAACACCAATTTTGATGCTGTTTGTCTGTAACATTACAAAGTAACTAGAATCCTCTTGCTGCCTTCTAGGGACCCTTATGCATTCAGGCACGAAACCTAATACAGCATCAAATGGTCCCAGAGGGTTTATTTGTCTGGGCAGCAGCAGGCAGAGTGATAAACAAAATGTCACAGATGAAGGAGCAGTGCAGGCAGTCCTACATGTCTAGCAGGGATAGACAGTGAGCTGTGGCCTGTCTGTTATCAATTTGTCTTAAATCACGCAATTAGATGTCTTTCTTTATCACACATTAATCACTACCTTCCTGGCCCTTTTATACCTGCTAGCTTTCGAGCACATGGTTATATAAATGGGTTCACTGTAATTCAGATTTGGCAAATAGACTGAACTTTTTCCATGTTCTTAATAGCTGGTTACAAGCTGAAATTGCAGCATTTATATTGCTAAATCACAGTTTTTTCATCTCTGTGCAGCCATATACTTCTTACTGCCTTGGGTCATTCTTCTAGGTCTCAGTATGCCTTGGACCTCCTTCGGGGGTGAAAGCACAGCTGATCAACACCAAATGCTTCATTTCCTGAGGTTTTCCCATGATAAGGTGAGAGGTTCCCTGTGGTTTTCTGATCTTCTGGCCCAGTGAGCCAGAATGAAATTACTCTTCTCTTAGTGGCAAACAATCAGAGAAGTGATGGCTCCATGGTGAGGCTTCCTTCAGATGAGATGCAAAGCTGAACCCGAGTTCTTCCCTTCCAAATGAGCACAGGTGTTTCATTCCCAAGGTGTCTCTCTCTTGTTATCTTTGATTCTTTCCTGGCCACTTCCATTTGTAATGACATCAAGGGCACTGCTGGCATTGGAGACCACCACCTGTTTAGTAGGTCCACCTTCAGGAGGTACAGCATTAGCAGAAGCAGCAGCAAGATACCTGACTGGTATCCAGAGAAACGGGGCTGCAGGAAATTGGGGAACCTTTGTGTTGAATGGCCAGAGTCCAATCTCCTGGGTCAACCAGATGTTTTCCTGAGAGGTTTAGGACCCCAGCTCTAAATTTCAAAGGCTTAAATCTGCTCAAATCTTTTTGTGGGACTTAAGATGAATCTAGTTTTATGGTTACATAAATTTTTGGGCAGTGGTAGAAGGGACTCTGTTCCACTGCAAAAGAACTGAAATAAAATGGCAGTAGACTAAGGCAGATCAATATCACTCTTCTGTGCAATTTTTAAAAACCAAAGTTGCAGCAGAAAAGCCAGTTATTGCAGTGCTACTTAATTCATTTAGCAATAGAGTGCATTGATTGATATTGTCATAAATAACAAGCCACTTCATCTGTGCCCCCTCACTGCCCTATCATATTACATGTACAGACTAAGATGAAAAAACAGCTGCCGCCCTTCTGAGCCTCAGGCTAACAAGCCTTATTGATTGTGCTTGTCTTGAGTAATCTAAAGCTAAAAGATAGCAGCCCATAGGATTTGTACCTAAGCATCATAGGCCAGGTTTGAACCCGCACCATTTTCTGGGTGGGTAGTGCCTGTGGAAGCTGTGCTGATTTCTAGGCAGCTGACATGTTTTACTGGAAACAAGTGCAAACAGAAGAGTCATGTTCTGAGCAGTGATTGGCAAAATCAATCCTAATTAGGCTGCAGATATTCAAGGCCGCTTCTAAACCTGAGCCTTTTCTTGATCCCCTTTAATTATGTATTCAGATCAAAATGACACCCTGAGCTATTATCCTGCTTGTTAAACCCATTCAGTCACTTGTTGTCTGAGCAAATGCATCTACGTTTTGCGAAGCGGCATAAATGGTTGCCTCTGTCAGTCTCTACACTGAGGGAGCTGCAGCTGTGTCCTTCAACGCCTTGGGTTCCAGGGCTCACTGCAAAACTTTGGAGTTACTTTGTGCAAGTTGACTTCGCACTCAGACCGACCTGAACTGGCGTTTTCCTCTGTAGGGCTTCAGAGGCTCCTTTATGGGTGTTAAATCAGAGCATTTTAGAAATATCTACAAGGGAACAAAAGGCTTTTCTTTTGTTTGCTTGTAGGTTTTTATCTCAAATATGATCTGTCACTCCTTGCCTTGCACTTCCCAGACAAAGGAAGAGAACATGTTCGGTGTGGGAGCTTAGTGGCTTGAATTCACTAATTAGCAGGGCTGGCACTCAGGGGCAAGAGAGGAGCAAAGGCTGCTTAATCAGTGTGCATTTGGGGGCTAATTCAGTGTTGTAGACATGACCTTTTCTTTAAAAATCTGCTGCAGACACAGATTTCTTGGGCCACTGTGGCATGCCGAGGTGCGAGATGGTCAGTGACACTGGGCAAAACACTTGAGCTAGCAAAAAAATTCCCTCAACTTGCATATGGGTGAAATAGCAGGTAGAACAGGAAGGTAATAATAAATCTATTAAAACCGTATTTATAAAATATTGTTTTTTTTTTTTCTTGAAGGGATGAGCAGAATACTTTGAGGCAAGGTCCTGTATTCCTGTGGTTGCTCATTCAGTAAAAAGCTAAACTATATATGACAAAGAAAGCTAGAAAATTTGCAAGTGTTAAAATAGGTGCCATTGTGGGGCACAGTGAAGGTTATGCCGATGAAGGTGTTTGCTTTACATGGAGATCAGCACATTTCAGAGTTTATTTAGATCAATGAGTCATCCTCCCTGCTTACAGAGAATGCTAGAGTTCCTTCCATAGAACCCCCTCCCTCTTTCTTTTACCTTTATTTTCTAATTTTTTTTTTCAGTGTAGTTTTGCTGCTTATATTATTTAGTCTTTCTAGCAGCTTTGCTGGATGTAATTTCCTTACATACTATTTGTTTTAGTGTTTTTATTAACTTTTATAGCACAGGTTTTGTTGCCACTTATCCACTAAACATTAATGTAGTACATTCCAAAAATATAGTTCACTACTTACTCTGAGAAGTAGCAAAGGGAATACCTTGATACCATTCCTGTAAAAAACACCATGAACTCAAGATTTCAGGAATAAAAACCAAGTCAAAAAAAGTCATCAAGCTTAATTCTCTAAAAATCATTGTATACTAATTTTGCTAGAGAACATAATCACATAGCTAGAGAGGAGTTTTTTTCATTTTCCTTTGACTTTAGGATACAGCTGAAAATTCTGGTCCACTACTGTTCTCAAAACGAAAGCCATGAGTAGAGTTTTTATTTGTGTCTGTTGTATGTGACCTTGGACTTCCTTCTGTGATCCCAAGGGTCGTTTCCAGGGTTCATTAGTCCTTGTGTGCTGCAGTTTTCTGGTAATGTTGGAGGCAGTTCTGGACCTGCTACCCAGCGGGCAAAACTTTAAGGCCCCTTTGGAAGTACATACTGAAAAATGCTCCATTCATGTTCCAGTATGCCATAGGTTAGTTGGAATTTGCTTTCTTCAGCTCGAGGTTTAGTTGCTCCAATATCAGTTGGAACGCCTGGTGACTTTGTCACTATTACGAACTAGCACCAGTGATGTCCAATTTTTTAAGCTGTTCTCATCATGGAGCCATTTGTACTGGAGTGAGACATCCCCTGTGCTCCCTTCAGCAAGGTACTGACAAGTGCTCTCATTGAGGAACACATCCAGTGCAGGGATCTCAGTGAGCAGCTGCACTGGGAGCTGCGGGTGGAGCTTTGGGGACAGGAGCCGACAACCCCCAGACTTTCTCTCCTTAGAATGTGAGGGCATAAGAGCCCGGAGGTTCCTTTGTTCAGAGTCCATCCTCAGAAGCACCAGGCTGTTATTTTGTTACTTAGTTATTGCATCAAGATTAAATTACTTTTAGAGCCCTTAGGGAAACCCGGTCTGACTGTGAGTGTTGGATGTGCAGCTGGGAATGTGCCACGGTCCCAGCTCTGGTGGTGAGAGCGTGACTGCCAGGGTGGCTCCTGGGCAGCTGGACAGGAAGGTAATTCCTTAACATCCTGGTCAAAGCGGTAGGACTTGCAGGAAGGAGGGAGTTGTACACTGGACAGTGAGGTGTTAGCTGGAAAGAATACATGGCCCCAAAGGATCCTATGTGTGCATGGATACTGACAAGACCTTTAAAAGTTTGTTGTACCTTGGTATTAAGTTTTACTCTATTGAGTTTTTGGAACTGAGAAAAAAAGCTTTATTTAACTTTTTTAATAGATAATGTAGTTACTTAGTGAGATTTATGTTTTTGGGCTGCAAACATTGTAGGTAAGGCTTTTTGTCCCTTTTTTAAATTTAAAATTAAGGGGAGAAGAAAAAGGTTTGTTGAGCTGACAAAATATTAGGACTACCCAGTTGAGAGGATCTCAAGTTATGCGCTGCCACTTAAATTCATTACTATATTGATGAATATACTTCATCAAGTTCCAACATGTAGTCCTGCAGTGCTATTAATAAATTATTAATCCAGAATTACAAATAAGTCTTTATTATTCACTTCAGAAAATAAACATGGCAAGATTTACCAGTAGTACAAAAATCTCTCTGTCCTATCTTTTATTTAAGATTTCAGGAATAATTTTTTTTTTTTTATTGGTTGGTTGGTTGGTTGGTTTTTTCTATTCTTTTTGGCCAAAATCATGACCTTCAACTTTCCTGCATCACTGCTGGCTAATCACCAAGTTTCAAATTAATATTCTTCTGTGTAAGTGATCACTGCAGCATGACTTCACAAAGCTTGCTTGAATTTTTGCCTGGATTCATGTAAGTCTAGATTTATAATGTATTCTTGCCAGGTGTCCAAGAGGGACGTTTCCTCTTCCTGAGGGTATCAGATACCCTCGAAATTAATATTCATACTAGCTGTAGTTTTTTTTCTTAGTTTTTGTGATCCAACTGGCCTGGAAACATTAAGAGATATGTGATGATGCTCACGATCAGGGCTGGATCTGACCTTTCAGTATCCATGACAAAACAGAGGGTAAATAAATCCCTTCAGAAAGAACTTGACATTAATTCCACCTTATCTGCCCAAACCTGTCAAAGGTTACTACTCATCTGGGCTATTAAAATGCTAGTGTTTGCAGACTTGGAGAAAATTGCTGTCTCTTGGCAGAACAAGAGCCAGCAAGCCAGAACAACAGTCAGAAAGTGCAAGTTTTTTCACTCCACATTAGAAACTTGTTTCTAAAGTCTTTCCTACCAGCTTTCTCCAGATAACATTTATGAAAGTCGTGTTTTGCAGTGATAACTTGGTGGCACACCAAATCTTTATTTGAGATAATTAGCTACTCTATCTTTGATGTACACTTTACAGCATATCATTATTTTTTTCCAAAGTATTGTGTTGCATTTTCAGGAATACTGGCTTTCCCTCCAATTATTTGCAGTAACACAAATACTTTTGTTTTAAACTGATGTGTAAGAGTTATTACTGTAAAGCTCAGTACACTGTTACTGTCGCTACCCTGTAACAGAGGAATGGGAACCAAAGTTGGAGAAACTGGAGCACAAACAGAAAAAAGACTTAAGTGAAGACTTACAGAAAGCTGAAGTCAAATACAGAAACACAATTGAATGTTTCTTTGTGGAATAATTTGCTCATTGGGTACCACTCCATGTCTAATCACAGTTTGGCTGGATGGATGCACAAAACCTAATTCTCTTTTCCCTTGGCATTTTTGTTAAGAGAATGGAGGGCAACTGTTCTTAAAAATAGGTTAGGCCTTCATGATGAAAGAAACTGATGTATTTGATTCTTTTTTGAGAGAGATGTGGACTAAGAGTTTTCTCAGACACCCAAAATGCAGGACTTTGGAGAAATGGTAAGGCACATTTACTCATGCACCCTTTCCTAGCCCAAATAGCAGCATGAGCCACATCATCTTCCTCCCTGACACCTTTCATGGCATGCTTGTTGCCACTGGAATTCTGGATGCATTGGCCTGGAGGGGCACACACACTTCAAAAAGGAGTGGGCACAAATGGAGGGGCAGGGCAGTGGGGCTGCCTCAGAGGCTCATTTGTTCTGCAGTCCAGGCAGAGCATCTGTATTTGCATTTTCAGACTCCGGTGGGGATTTCTGTAAAAAGCGTCTATTAGCAGTCATGACTGGTAACTTCAAAGATGCCCTTTCCTTATTGCAGGCTGACGTGTGTGTGGAAAACTATAAAGTCATGCATAACATTTACGATGGTGAAATACACCACTAGCATACTACAAGAGTTTGATTTGCTCCAGGAACCAGCTCTTGTCTCATATCAGCATTTTATGTAAATAGGATGATTTGGTTTTTTCCCACAGACAGTAAAAATAAGAATGTAGTTAATGTCCTTGACAAAATATATTAGAAAAGAATTCCACAAATGTATTTTTTTCCCTGAGGAGAGCAGTTAGAAATGGCAGAACAAGAAGGCATTACAAGGTATTTGTCCCATGAACACCAAGTTTTCTTCCTCATACCCCCTTAAGTTAATGCTACACAGGACAAACTGTAAAACTGACCTCATATTCCTGAGCTACACATGTAATTCAAATACATAAAAGTTCTGAGCAAAATCAGTGATACCATTTGATACCATTCTAAGCACAGCCTGGTGTGTGCCTCCTTTATGCTCTCCCTTCTGGTAGTAGCCACTCCTGAGAAATGTGCAACTTTGGTGTTTTCTCTCTCCCACAAAACTCTCCACTCAGCAGATACTTTCTTTTTTTCCATTATGAAGCAATTGAAGGTTTGCATGCTTGGGATATGAACGTAAAATTTCCATCCATATTTAATCAACCTGGAGGAATGTCCTTGACCAGGACCGGGGTGTCTGCTGCAGAGCAGGTGTAGACTGGCATTTCCTCGATGGAAGTCACAGTGGAAATATCTCTGGTGTTGTCACCATACTGCATTCAGCAGTTCTGGGGTTTGATTATTATGATACACCTTCTCTGTTTTCAGCTCCTGTTCTCTCTTTGTCTGGAACTCAGGCTAAAAAGGAAAGTATATGCCATTTGGAAAAAGGGGCTGGCAACTCAGGAGGACTACAAGGATGTTGTGAGGTCATGCAGGGAGGAAATTAGAGGGCCAAATCCCAGATCCCAAATCCCCAGACTGTACTGTTAATTTTGTTATTCCTACAGTAGGGAACACTCAGCTGTGCATATCAAACTCACAAATCTATTAATAATTGCATTCATGTACACAGCTATATACAAATATAAATAGCAAGGTTACAAAGGCAAGCAGAAAGTTAGGAAGTTAGGAAATATTAGAACTAGTTGCCTGGGCAACATTAGTCTGGTTAAGTATTTGCATTTTGATCTAGGATTTCAGGGGCCATATTTATCTGCCTTTTTTTTCCCTGCACGGGGATGCCTATAGGGGAAAAAATTGCTACAATTTTACTAACTCTCATTTTAAGTGTGAGATAATTATAAAAAGGGGCTCTTGCAGAACTCCTGTAATAACCTTTATCTTTATTGCATAGATGGAAGGAAAGGTCAAGATCTGTTCAACTAGTATCTTTGTGTGACAGACCTAGTGTTAGCTCCATGCTTTATATACATAATATGTCCTCAGAGACTGCAAGGAAAGCAAACAGACCTCATCAATTTCTCTAATGATTCCTCTGAAAGATACTTTTTTTTTTTTAATCTTGGTTTGTATTTTTAGCTCACTTTAACAACACCTCTATTACCAGGCTGTCAGAGAACTCGTACATAGAATTTATGTTGGCTTTCATAAAGAAAAATTAGATGCTATCTCAAGGACAGTCTCTACTTTTAATGTCATTAAAGCTAAATGAGTTATTGTTGATATTCACTGAGGAAGAGCAAATAGAATTAGATGGAGAAAAATCTTAGTGATAAGATGATGTGCTGGCTGTAACTGTCCACTGCAGAGAAGAGGTAATTTATAAGCATTGCTCTCTTTAATGCATAAGTAACCTGTACTTTATACTGTGTGGTTGGTTCTGTTAATCCTAGGGGAGGGATGGAGGCTATGGAGAAGGGATATGGCTATTAGTTATAATACTCTGTATTTCTCGAGAAGCAGTGAGTGTGTGGCTGGGCAGTTTGGCCCCAGGCATCCTCAGCACCCCCAGATGCTGCAGAGGAAAAGGCACCTGGTCTGGGCCTGTTGGCTGCTGGAGAAAGGCTGAGCAGAGCTCATGAGAAGGAAAGGTTTTAAGTATGTTGCTGAAAGGTGGTGTTCATCAGCACACACTGAGCAATACCTCTCTTTCAAGGTCTGTGTTATGTTCCACAGAACGGGTCAGGCTGGAAGGGACCACAGTGGTCATCCAACCTCCCTGCTCAAGCAGGGCCACCCCAGAGCACACGGCACAGGACTGGGTCCAGACAGCTCCTGAGTTTCTCCACTGAGGGAGACTCCACACCCTCTCTGGGCAGCCTGTTCCAGTGCTTGGTCACTGCACAATAGAGAAATTCTTCCTCATTTTCAGATGGAACCTCCTCTGCATCAGTTTCTGCCCAGGAAGTTTCACCTGATTGTTTCTTAGGGTACAACTGGTTATGACGGAATGCTTTTCAATTTTAGTATGAAAAGATTCCCTCTGTATTGGGATAAAGAAGCAAAGGTAGGCCAGTGGTATTTCACACGCTGGAAGACTCCTGCATCTGCATACTTTGCAGTTAAAAATACAATGTTTGCTTTTACCCAGCTTGCCCAGGCTCATAGGCAAAAGCAAAGAACTCTGTGGATGATAAAGAATTTTGTAAAAGGCTGTTTTCTATGGTAATCCCACCTATCTATAGATCTGTGGTACAGATGTCATCAACTTTGTTTCTTGTGCAACTGAGAGCTCTTTAGCTGTTAACTCCAAAGCTGGAGTGAAATGAATATGGAGATGCCACAGCATATTCTGTAGGCTCAAAGTGTCTGTGAGGAAAAAAAAAAAAATGAGGTATTGAATTTCCTGGTAGGAAAGAAAGTGCTACATATTTCATTTTATGTCTCTGGTATAAAGACTGAGAAATTCTTTTAAGAAAGATCAAAAGCAGATGCATTTATATGTAACATCTTAATGCATAATTGTTTTGTTGGAGTATTGCAGAGAGCTATTGCAAATGAAAAAGAAATGTTAAAAGAACATTATTAAGCTCTGAAGTTAGAAACCTGAAGGATAGAAAATGTCATTGCAAACTTAATTAGACCCCCTAATGTGTGTGCAGTGGGAAGGGCTTTAATTACCTGATCACAAACTATTTTTTGCACAGCATCCTCCATTCCTTTCAGCATAGAAACCGGATAGTCTTTAATTAATGAGCAACTCTTCAATATTTTGTTTTCTCCTCAATACGCCATCTTAAGTTTTACTTGCTCTATGCTCTTCAAACCCAGGTCCAGACTCATAACTATTCATTTCTTGATGGGAAATTCTTGTGAAGTGTACTTCACAAGAAAATTTATTTTACAAATATTTGTTAATTTAATACCATCCAAAAGAGATGATGGGTTATTATGATTTGTTAGAAAGTTAATTGTGTCACAAGGAAAAATCATAAATTAATTTGGAATCTTAAAGCAAATAAAACTATTTAATGAGTTTATATGCATTTGAAGAAAAATTTCAATTTACTTAAGCTGCATATACTACCTGGTGAAAAAAATCAGATCCCAGCATTTTAAGTAGTTATTTATTCTCCC
>VZTG01001234.1:716710-751575 GCA_013397845.1 Melanocharis versteri | reverse complement strand
TAAATAAATAAAGAAATAAATATTAAAAACCCGGACAACCCCCCCCACTGTCCATTAGTGATTGAAAAAATGTATGATCTTTACATACTTGACTTATCTAAATGCTTTGGCCTATCCTCAAAAGTTTCTCATTTTTCAAAGTTGTTTTCAACTGGAATGACATTTTGAATTCCTCCCAGTATGAGTAATTGGACTAAAGCCTGGCAAGTATTTTTTACATTGAAAAAAAGATTTAAAAAACGGTGCAACTTCCAGTAATTTTTTTCTTTCTCTTTTTCCTCTTTTCCCTGAAAGGTTCTGTAATTTAATACAAAGAACAATATCAAAAGAAAAAAGTTAAGTCTATCCCCTCTCCTCATTTTTAGGGACTTGTTAATGTGACAGTGATATTTATTTTTGGCTTTTTGAATTCTCTGCAGATTCACCCTATGTTCATTTATGAAACAGTCTTTTGAAGGGATGTTAAAAATTGAGATGTTTAATGGAAATATGTGATTAACACCCAGGTCTACCCAAAATGTCCTGGGAAAAAATCTAATGTCTGTAACTGTGATTAAAGTATCTCTGTAAGTTCTATAGCCAAGTTTGCCAAGTTCTTTATAGCTCAGTCTCCATTGCAAGGGGAGAGCAGGGGATAAGGAGTGGGAGTTACACTTCTTTATTTTCATTATTGTAATAAAAGATAAGTATTGTTTAATAAGTATGTGAGGATGAATTCAGCAGTAGGGCTTGAAGACTAATGAAAACATTAACTTCGTAATCTTCCTAGAACTGCCATTTCCATGTTCCAATAATATTCTACTTAATCAGGACCATTATGGCAGTTCCTGATTCTCTTTTCCCAAGGGCAGTACCACAACCTCACATCACTTCCTGAAAAGTTATGGAAGAAGTTGTCATTATGTAACATGAATGTCCCTTCTTGTGCCCAGCCCAACCTCTGAGCAGATGTGATGGAAGTGAATTATACAGAGCATGATGAGGCATCACAATATTAACTGAGGAGGGGCCTGTTACAGCCAGAGATGTCTCTGCTCCTTGAGATTTTACTCTGTACCACAGTAAGAGTGACTTAATTTTACAAAGATCACCAGACTGTGATAAGGACTTGATGCGCAGCACTCGTGACCTTTGTTTGAAAACTGTTATTGAGTTTCTTTGTAGTGATGAAGTATTCACTGCTGAGAAACAATCCTGAGCACGATGATAAAACATTGCAGATACCTAGCTGGGGATCTTCATCAGTAAAGGTGGTGTTTTTTACAGCTGTAATATGTTATGCTAAAATACTCCCAGTAGGCCTAATTAAAACTGAGAAGCAAGTGAATGCCACATTTGCCATCTTTATGTTCTGATGCTCTTAACCTATAGTACATGCATTTATGCTTCAATAAAGTTCATTAAGAAACACATAACTCAGGGATAAATAGCAGAAATTGTAATCATTGGATTATAAACCCATGACAGTATTTTACAGTGGTTATAATGAATTTCAGAAAACTCCTTCCAGTAGCTTTGGGTTTAATCCGAAGAGTCTCATAAAGCACTAAATGGTCCTTTACATGAACAAATATTGAGCTTTCTTTGTGTTGTTGTACATGTGAGGAACTGGTATACAATCCACAGTAACCAGAGAATCCTTTTCTCAAGGCATTAGGGTGAACTAAAAAGAATTTCCAGAAGGGAAATGTCCTTGTCTCTCTGCCTTCCCTGTGAAAGACTGAATGCAGTAATCATTCTGTGATTGATTTGGTTTGATATTGGCTTTCAGATTTCCAGTTTCACATCAGATCTTACTAGTTTGGGACACAAAACTTTAAGTTGTCATCTTTATTTTTACTGTATCCGAGAGATTCAGATCTCTTGCTGAAAGTACATATTAATTAATAATTGTTAATGAATTAAAACTCCATGTTAAAAAGAGAAGCATTTTAAAGACAGTATTTCTTTGGCTAAATAGTTTTCTTTATTATAAAACGATCTACTCAATACCTTTTCGGACCTTTAAGCACATAAAATTGTCACATTCTAACAGGTAGTCTTTATTTTTCTTGATTGTTTTTCAGTTTTCTACAGGACTTGTATATCGACAAGCTCTTTTTAATGTTGATTTAAATAGTAGCTTGTATCTTTGGGGCGTACTAGGCTTTCAAATGCCTCCCACATGTGTCCACATGACCTGGAGCTAATGGCTGGGTCCCAGGCAGGACAGTGACCTCTAATGGTAAACGAGCAGCTGACAGAATGGATTGCATGATACTTGTAATGGAACTGCCTTTTCTGTGCCTTTCTTCAGGGCCACAGGAGGCACAGGCAGAGCAGTGGTCTCCCAAGGCGGCAGCAGGATTAGGGGCAGCAACCACGAGCCCCGAGCCACTGCCAGGGCACTGGCCGGTTCTTGCTGCTGCCTCAGGAGAAGCCGGAGTGTGTCACACGGCCACGGCAGGTGGGACAGCAGAAAGCCCTTTGCAAAGCCTGTCACCCCATCTCATATCATCTCATCCCTTTGAACAGCGTCAGAAGAAGCCAAGTTTTGCTCCCTTTCAAGATCTCTGTCTGGTTTCCCCCTCCTTTTTTCCCTTTACTGGGAAAGATTTGCCCTGGTCACTCTCCTTGCAGATGCCAGTGTTTCTTGGTTGCGCTGGAGGGCTGAGAAGCCCTGGGCCAGTTCAGCTGCTCCTAAAGAGGCACTGGAAGCTTTTTATAGGAGAGGGTACTGTCTGTAACACAGCTGGAAAACGTGAGACAGACAGAGATCTGCTTGAACACAGAGAGATGAGTTGGGAAGTAATGTGAAAATCTCCTTTTTTTTTGTAGTTAAATATGGCAAAACTTTTACCATTCTGTACGCAAAAATTGTGACTGACACAAATTCAACTCTGTATCGAATGTATAGAAATCATAGCTTTGTGATTATTTTGAACCTTTTAGTAGCATTTCCCCTTTGTCTTCATAATACTAGATCACAAATACAAAATTACCTATTGCTCTTGGAACTGGGATGATGCTGTGGTGCTAGGTCACACACAGATGTGCTGCACATGGATCTTTCAGCACCAATCCCAACCTGGTGCCAACAGTATCCAGCAGTGCCAGCACTGACACAGTGCTTGCTTTGCACTTGTGGGTGTAATCATCAGGTCAAGATGAGAAACGTTTGTCAAGGTGGAATGTGATCAAAGTAAACGAGCAGATTTCTTCCCCAATGTAATCCTGAGCTTTCTGGGCTGCAGAGTTTGATTTGTTCACTTTTAGCTGTATGGGAAACTGGAGATGGTTTAGCCAGGAAATGTCCCAGAACCTTGAACAGGAACTGCTCTTCAACTGCTTTGGCTGATCTTACCTTGCATCTCAGGAACGCCATCTTTTATTTTTTGCTGAAATTCACATCTTGATTTTTCTAACAGTTGGCAGAGCTTTTATTTTGCCATTTGGTATATTACACAGATATAGGCTACAGATATAGGCTGCAGTTCTCAGGAACTCAAGCTTTTTCACACTTATTTCTAATATTACTACAATTTTGTGTGTTTCAGGTTCTGTTTTGTCCCATCCCCTCCCCCCGCCCCCCAGTATTATGATCTGGTTTGCTTTTATTTAATACCAGAAATGCAGTCATAAAAAGAATATCAGTGTTGATACCTTCTGGTTTCATCAGTGAGACTGTCAAAATTAATCTGAAATCTCAAATCTATTCCTGAGTGATTGCTTCTGTGCTGAAATCAGAAGGGGTTTATTATTCTAAATTTTTTTTACAATACTTGATCTTGAATATTTCTAGCATTCTGGGTCAATTTTTTATGAAAAAAAATCTGTGTTTGAGCCTTAAGTTAAAAATGGATTTCAAAGGACAGACTGTTCCTGTACACATCACTGGATAGATACACCATTGAGAACAAATCAAATGCTTGTACTAGTATTTAAGGCTTCTATTTTAAATAGAAATAAATAATCTAGATGCATTGGGTACTGCTAATCAGTAGACTGGAGAATCTTCATCCAAATAGCTAAATTTCTATCATGTTTTCTTTCTGTAGTAACAATAGCAATGTTGCAGGTTGATGGTGACTTACCAAAACGTGGAGACTTACTAAAACAGCCAAAGGAGAAGGTAACAGAGTTTGTAACTTCCAAAACCTATTCCTTGGTGAAGTCAGAAGGTATAATATTTTAAGACTTGTATGATGGCAGAGAGTAGATTAAAAGTGTGCAGAGAGATCATGAAAAATGTATTTTATTATTATTTCCCAGCAGAGTATTTCTTTTTCTCAAAATTGCAAACTTCAGACTAATGTTATAAACTGAGATTTGAGTTAAGGAAGCACAAGCAGTGCTATATGGGCCTTCCTTGTGCTCAATATAAGCATATCAAACTAGAGTGATTATCTCTGAGTTTTCTAATCTACACTCACTGGATCATTTGGGGATAGTATTAAAATTATTTGATATAATAATTAACTCTTCCAAATATATTTTTTCCTGAGAACTACTGGAAGATTTAATTTAACAAATAAACACTTTGTGACAATTCCCCAATATTAAAAAAAAAAAAGTCCAATTACTGTTTCATAATCCTGTAAAGAAATTGCAAGAGGTTAGGTTGTCAGGAAACTTCAGTGGAGTTTCAACTTTAATGTGAGCAATTACATTGAGTGCTCTTGTACAGTCAGTAAAAGAAGATACAAATATTTACTGTTGCTCAGTTGTTGTAAAGCAGTTCTTTATAATTTAATATTCTTTTTTGCCTGCATGTTTCCATCTTTTTCTGTAGCATATGTGTGTATTAGATATAAATAAAATGTAGGAGGATACAGGTAATACATGTATTTCTGTGATGCTTTTTCCATCAGCTCATATGTAATATTTCCTGCTTTCTGGTCTAAATACATGATGGACTTTGGAAGTCCTTGCTGGAATGAACTGTTTATACCTTGCCTTTAAAATCCAATGTGATACATGGCGATATGGAGAATAATAACTCAGTTTAATTTTAAAATTTTGGTTTGTAGTGTTTTGTAGATGTGACAAATACAGATATATATATACTCCAGATTTGTGTATTCGCATCTCTGCAAATAGGGAGTGATTATGTTTTAACAAGGCACAAGCAGCTAATAATATAACACCAACACATTTCATCTGTGTTCTGAAATGACAATCAAGGAACAATCTGAAGCTAATAACTGTGCAGTATATTTGGAACTTCATAATGATTTGGGCTTGTCTGCAGTCTTTCTGGGGACACCTCTGGGTGTGTTCAGCAGTGGCAGAATGAAAAGATAAAAAAGTGCCAAGGATTAAACTCTACAAACTAATATACAGGAATAATACAAATATTGTAAGTGACCTGACCTTTGAGGTGCAATTATACACTAACTGTGGTGGATTATTAACATTTCCTGTATGACTGTATCGATCCAGTTTAAACGTGGGCGCTGGGAAGAGCAAACAGGAAAACATTGCCATGCACAGATGTAGCTACAGATGCACCAGTGTTTGAAAGGCTGCAGAGAAACAGCTGCCTGCTTGTGTCCTGCCTCTGTGGTGCCACAAGCCTTGTTCTGTGGGAGCTCAGAACCTGGAAAACAAAAACCTCACCCAGTTAACAATAAATACTTTTCCAAAGCCGTTTTCAGGGGCTGCCACCCATCACAATGAGGTGGAAACAGTCGATGTGATAACTGCAGTGGCCTGTGCAGGAGCCCAGCTAGCACCCTGGTGCAGTCCTGGACCCAGCTGAATCCCTGTGCCAGGTGTGGAGCGCTGGGCAGGATGGTGGAGCACAGCCTCAGAGTTAAGAATGTCCCCTGTATCTCTTCTCTAAATCCTAGAAGAACTTCTGCATATATCCCTGATTTTGTGATAGTTTATGATCTCGTTAAGATTTTATAATGTGGAACTTGAATTTTCACAGAACATGTCTTCTAAAAGAAAGCTTTAAAAATCACTAAGAAATGCTGTGACTTGAAAAGTGTGTGTGCAGTCATTGAATTATACAACACCCAGAGACACAGATCAGTCACACAAGATTATTTAGGCAACATGAATTAAGTTTTTAAGTTCTTGAATTTGAAAGTCTTCTATATGGCAAGCATGAATATGCACTATTTAAAAGACAGCAAATCTGTGATGAAATTTTTTTGTGGCTTATACCTTGAACCACAGATTTGGTGGAGAGAATATAATTTTTATATGAAAGGAAACAGTTCAAATTTAGGACAATAACCACTTGGAGGCTTAAAGAGTCTAGATACAATGAAATTCTACAATTAACCTAAAATCTACCTCTGTAGAACTGCAGATTAATCGGTCTTGTATCTCAATCAACCATGAACAAGCAATACAGTGCACTGAAAAAAAGAATAGCAGATTTCAGCATAGCAATAAGTTGGATTCTTAGTGTATCTGTAAGAGGAATTTTAATCTTGTAATTCCTCTGTGTCACTAGCTTGACTCTAGGTCATGGCAAATGATCCCCAAGAAATTCTTAATCTGTTCAAAACCCATATAAGATGGACGTACATGTCTTGTCCGACAAGTGTGTGTTATTTAGAAACACCTTTTATGTAACTGTAAACATCATAATAGCTGATTGTTAATAAGTCACTGATAGGTTGGAAACACTATTAAATTTGTCAAAAGCACTCTTAGACATATTTTTAAATTTGTTTTAATTTGTACTCCCTTCAGAATTTCAGCTGGAACTGGAAAAGGAGCTGTTTTGTGTGAACAGAACACCTGGGAATCCAAGCAGGCTAAATCCTACAATTGACAAAACAGGGAAAAGATTTTTTTAAAAAGTAATTTCTAGAAAACTATCAAGGAGGCGCAGTTTAAAATATATACAGCCAATAACTGCATTTTATATAACATAGCTGTGAAATTTTATTGAGTTTGGATGGGACACATTTAAGGGTTAACGCTGCTCAGCACATGATGTCCACTGTGGCTCTGAAGTCAATCAAGTATGAATTTGTACGTCTCATGCTGAAGGATAAGTGCGATGTGATGTGATGGTTTTTCTGCCTTTCTTCTTTGAACAACCAGATTTATTTGAAATGGGTGAGCTGTTGTATTCAATCTGTTCGCAGTAGCTCCCTTCCTATCTCCATGCTTAGCTGCCATTAACATTAACGGCAGGTATGCACAGAGAAAGGAAATTAAATGTCTTAATTTTCTTGCATCTGGTAGACAGCTGTACTTTAAAAGCACACCATAGAGGAGAGTGAGGAAAGAACAGCACTTCCTTTTATCTGCTGATCCCTGCTGTAATAAATACAGGGTAGGGAATGAAGTATTACAATATCCAACTGCTGCTGAAGATTTTACAACGAAACCCCTGGACAGCATGTTTGAAAGGAATTAGCAAATTACTGTTTAAAACTCACTCTGGACACATTCAGATAGTACATGGTAGCTTGGGAACACCCCAACCATACAACTGGACAGAGTTAGTGTGGGAAAAGATGTTCTTTTTCCAGTCTGTGCATTTTATGGTGAACCTATGGCATTCCTATTTTTTTTTTCTGAAAGTGAGACAGCAGCATCATTTTCCTCAACCACCTCTGTACCCAAGAATCTAAAATTAGCTCGGTGTTATTAAACATTGCCTGTGACAGGATCAGACTCACAGCACCAGAGATCAGGGCTGCTGGCTCATAGAGAAAACCAGATTAAGGAGGGAGTTGTTGATGTTATAAACTGTGACTGAGCTGCCCACAGCTGGCTCAGACACCCTCTGTGTGTGTAGCCACACAAACACATATTCAGTGACCAAACACATGACACAGATCACAATACAGTGAGTTACCAGGGAGTTCTAGGACCCACTCAAGTCAGTGTTTGCTGCTCTGTTGGTGGATGCAATGTTTTACCTTGGATGCATGTCCATGATCAGACTGAGGTGGTCTGTGATGAATGGCCACTGATCTCCCATTCTTCAGCATGTCCAGGGCAGAAGGGGGGACAGCCCATTTTGGTGACAGTGCAGTTTTATATTGGATTAAACTGGTTATGAAACCACATCCTTACACAGCAATGTCAGTGTAATAGGAATGTAGGAAACAATTGCATTGTCATATGAATGAGCAAATTATTTTCTTCAATAAAAACACTAGATTTTTTTATCCTAACACGTCTTTCCATGTCCTGCAATTTGCCATTCACCATAGTGCAGCTGCAGCAATATTCCTAACATCCTAACATCTATTATACATGGATGTGTAACAAAACTTGTCTTTTACCCAAAAGACCTGACTATCTGATCAGGAAAAAATAAGCTCCAACCTCAACTAATCCTTTTCTTTCAGCTCCTCATTCAGATTAATAAGTGCAAATTCCCTCACAGAATCCCTAATTACTTCTGAATTTTTCCATCTGTGGACACAATTTTCTTTTCTTTTCTTTTCTTTTCTTTTCTTTTCTTTTCTTTTCTTTTCTTTTCTTTTCTTTTCTTTTCTTTTCTTTTCTTTTCTTTTCTTTTCTTTTCTTTTCTTTTCTTTTCTTTTTTTCAGTTGAAAGCTCATCTTGGTGTCTGCATTTTCAGCACACCCAAACAATCATCTTCATTTTTCAGTTTCTGTATAGTTTTGAAGAATTGCCAATTTACGAGTGGTCAGTCAGACAGTACTCAGTGTGTGCTCTCTAGCCAACTGTGATAATTTTTTGCCAGTTTTACTATGTGAAGATTATTCTAAAAGGGAAAGTGGGCACTGACAATTCCTCAGAGTGGTATGTGGTTATTTTTGCTTTGGACTCAAATAGGCCGGTCCCTAGCCACAGTGGCAGATATATCATCCGAGTTACGTAATAAATTTGTCACTTTTAATTCTATTTGGGAAGATTTAAAGAATTTAGGGCTTTATGATTTGAGACTCAGTCAGTACATAGTGTTCTTTCTGCACCGAGGGAGGAATAAAAGGTCTTGTTTTATGACTTGGCTGGTCGTCCTGCCTGTGATAGTTTCTCCAGTGTGCATGTTTTTCTTTGGTAGAATTATGGATGACAAAAGAGAACCAGAAGTAGCAAATTGCCAAGTGACAACTTGACTTTAAAGACCAGAACTGACCATGAATTAACTCAAAACTCTTTCAACAAGTGTAAACACCTAATTCTTTTCTCACATGAGTGTCAATCAGAATAACTCCTGTGAGCCTGCAGTGATTCAGCTGAAAATAAGATACGCAGCAGCATCGTTGTCACTTTTTCCAATGTGATGCTGTGTTTGATGGGACATGGTAAGTGATGTCAGAATTAAGACATTCAAAGTAACAGCAGGGGGTAATCTCAAGAACTAAATTTAAACAGAAGTACAGCCCAGACATGTCTTGTTCCATTTGAAAGATGGGATTCTTTGTGCATTTAAGCTGGCTGTGCAAAATCCAATTACTATAAAATAAATGTTCAAGGTAACAATTTTGCTGAAGCCAGTTTGAACATCTTTGAAGCAGATCTCAGCTAACTTCTCTCGCTTTTCATTGCTTGCATTTTATTGTCCCATCTTGTTCTCTGCATAGCTTGAGAATCACAGTCAGCTGACAAAAACTCCTGCTATAAACAGAAAACCTTTTTTCACTGAGTTTCCAGAGAGTATAGTGCTTCACTGCAGCAAGGGAGACCTTCCCAAAGAACAGGGCACTGCAGAGATCAAGAGTATAATTGCTTGGCTGCTGAGCACCTGAAAGTTTCTACAGGGCTTTTGAATGCCTTGGCATAAGGTGGGGTAAAACATAGGTCATGTTTACAGGGTGTTATTATTCCTCTGAAATGGTGCCAGTGTGCCTCTGCTTTCCTGTGGGAATGCTCTGTTCCAGAATAATCCTTTAAATCCTTTATTTGAAAATAGAATGCCTGCAGAAAGGAGAAACATGACAATGCTTCGGGTCTGTTACGTGTTCATCTGCAGTCCTCCTGGGTCAATATAGCCACACAGACAAGATTTTATCATAGTGTGGAGAAACCAGAAGGGTTTCTCTGTTTTGAACTGATATATCTGAATCTTACAAAGATTTCCTCCCCATGTTAGAGTATGTGATGTAGTAGGCAATGCTCTTTTAAAAACATTCTCTCACATTCCTAATGTTATTTTTTTTAAAAAACCTCATTTACAAAACAAAGCTACACCATTACAGCTGCTTATCTCCTTTATGTCCCTCAAAAATTCTTTCCAGCCATGATGTATCTTCTGGGCATCCAGACTCAGCTGGTGAGCTTTGACTGTCCTATTCATTCTTTGCCTTCTTTTACCTCATATGATTGCCTAATTCTCAGTGCCAGCTATTTGTAATCCATCCTTTAAAAGAAACAAAGCCTAACAGAATAAGAAGCATCTTCTAACAAATATATCCAACGTTTCATGCTGTTCACTGTCCTGCATGTGATCACCTTGCACCTGTTTCTCTGTTCACACCTTGCTTGACACTAAAACCATCTGAGGCAAGACTGGGTTTTATTCCATGTTTGCATAGCACAGGAGTGATCTTTTCTTGCACTCCAACTACTGCTAACATATGTATCTTCACAATAGTAATGCAGAAAGGTTCTAATACTCTGGAGAATAAAGAAAGAAGAAAAAAATATAGTTAAAAGAAACGGCAGTAGAGATGCAGGATTCAGACACACTGAAAGTAGAAAGATGGAAGAATATGCTGGACTCCCCAAAACTCCACTGTTATATAACTTCATATAAATTTCAGAGGAGTGTGAATTTATGTCCATATCATTATCAGATCATTCTACTTTAATATTCACTTTTAATTAAAAAAAAATAAAGCTCCCGAAGAGTGTGTTTATCCCTGCAGAGTTCTTCCAATAAAATAAAATGAAAGGCAGCAGCTAAGTCAGTATTCTGCATCTCTCAGGTCTACACAGGTCAGAAAAAGGAAAAAAGGGATGAAGTAAAACTGTCTGATCTCATTTTACACTCAGATCTGATTAGGATTTTACATAAGATGATCAGTCACAGACACCCTACACAAATACAATAAAGACTTTTAAAAGGCATAATAAACTGAATTTTTAATTTTTATTTGCCAAATAGCAACTCTCACTTACTAAAAACACTCCCCTGACAGAGATTCACTAAAACTGGATTAAAATCTGAAGTAAAGCAAGTAGAAACTAAAATAAAAAATATTGATTATTGCAGTGGGTTGGGACAAAACACGGTTCTTTGAAACAGATCAAAGCTGCTAGAGGGTCGTGACTTGCTCTGGCCAGGAACAAGTGAGCAATTTTAGTTTTCATTTGGCTTAACAAAATACACTGGGCAGATCATTTAAATCAGATGAATTCATCTGATCCCAGCACTCCTTGTTATCCCTTATGAAATCAGTAAAAGAAGGGAAAGAGTAATGGACTGAAATGAAACATTTTCAGTACGTTTGCCAGTGTGATTCATGCCCTCTCCAGGAGAGGAAGTGCCACAGAAATCAGGAAGCTCTTCTGCTGATCCCATCATGCTCTGGAGGCTGGAGGTAAAAGTCAGTGGCTGTGGTCGGCAAGCCTTCCAGGAACTTCACTGAGTAATTGATAGGGTTTAAGAAGAAAAAAAGAGGATAAAACTAATTCCATAAGAATTCTGTCACCGCTCACTAAACCAAGAAAATAATAGCAGTCTTTCAGTTGAATTTCATTAAATTTTGGACGTGGCCTTAATAAAACATAGTGCTTCATGGGGCCATCACAAAGCACTTAACTAGATCTGTCTTTGAGAGGATGTTTATATTGCTTAAATACACTACTGACAGAAATACGGACTGAATTATAGCTGGCTTAAATGAAAAATTTTCTGCCCCTTATCTCTTTCCTTATGGAACCATTTTACAACTTTAAGTGAAAAACTAATCTCCGTAAGATTTTTGAAACTTCTTATAAATTTTAGTGAGGAATTATATCCCTATCAAATTCCATTGAGAATTTGAAAGCCCACTACAAATGTAGAATTCTCTGGCAGAATCAATAATTCTCCAAATGCGTTCTACAGAGTCCAATGACATTTCAATGAAACCTTGTTGTTTCATTCTACTTGGAAATCTTTAGTTGCTCAATTAATGGAGCAAAATTGTTTTTCAACACTCATTGTCTCTCTCTGGTAGCTGCAACCCATGACAGAAACCACTGAGCTCCAAGGCAGGAATAATGGTGTGAAATTCCATTGAATTCCATGAAATGCTCTCTCGTTGGCTCTCCAACCACAAGCCTCAGGTAGCTTTGAAAGCCACTATGGTCCTTAAAGCTCCTTCTTCCATAGGAGCCAGGTCCTACTCCTGGCAAATCTAATTTAACTTTTTTTAATGTTCCTCTGAAACATTTCACTGGCCATTTCAGGTCAGGTCTTCTGGATGATAGGTTCTGAACCAGCTACTTAAATCCTTAGATTTTTTTTATGGAAAATTTATTTCTTTTTATGTAACTTTCCATCTGGAGATGTCAGCAGGGAAGAAGGATTTTGCAGCAGTTCTTCAGATTTCACAAATGTTGATTTGCCCAGAATCAAAGCAATGAAAAGTGTCTGCAGAACCAGGTGTCCTAGCTGGAAAGGAATATAATAGAACATAAAATATATAAAACTCAGCTGTTTTATACTGCATCTTGGAAAAGCAGGCAGTAAAAACCAATTCTAAGAGACATTTAGAAAATGTGATTAAAAGTTATTTAATTTATTTAGTTTTCATCCAGGGGCAAAGTACAGTTATACCTGAGTGTGACTGCCTCTGCTGTGATACTTTCTGTAAAAATAGTCATGGATCACCTTGATCCCTGGTATAATTATATGGTATTAAACTGTCAAATATGCTTAGCACACACACACAAAGACAGGAGGTCATTTGTGGTAGCAAAGCTTTAGAACATGGAATCTTCTGCAAGTGGTTGTTGTTTTGTAAGTGATGGTTGTCACTTCAATAGCTCTTCTGTTGTCAAGACTTTTGGTTGAAGCATGTGCAGCAATTCCTCGCTGGGCTCAGTGCTGTTATTGACTGGGGGATGGAGTGAACGTGCTGTTGCTGGGAAACTGAGAGGGAGAGGCAGAAGTAAAACATGGCAGGTGGAAGCAGCGTGTGGAAATGTGGAAATGGTGGTGTTCCCTTTCATTTTGAACAAGATGTCCCCGTTTTTTTATTAATGTGTACCTGTTTTAGCAGTCTGTGCATAGGTTGTTTGAGGAAGGAGGGGCTTGACTGTCATTGGGAAGTTATGGTGTGGTCAGAGCACAATGAGGTGTGATTTCAAGTAAAATGTTACATTATTGGCAGAACGCTAGGGAAGAGAATGCTATACATGTTTGAAGAGCAAGAGAACTATCTAAATAGTGATTTTATATTTTCTCTGTCTTGTTTTGGTTAAAGATGTACCCTTTTAGTGAACTGTGGGGTAGCAGAAGAACCAAAAACCCCAAACAAGCCAAGAAAGAACAGAATAACTTGGGATGAAGTACCTCAGTTTTTAATCAGAGGATTGTCAAGAAAATGCCATGACGACCATTCCAGACAGAGGTCTGCAGATGCTACTAAGGCATAAATAAAAAAATAACAGAAAGATAAAGAAGAGGGACAGAAAGCATATTGGAAACTATTTATGTTTTCAAGAGAAGGCATAGTGTTGGTGCATCATGTTCATGCTGATGGAACAAACATTTTTAAAAAGGAGATAGTAGGAGATAAAAATGACAAGAATTTTTACTTAGAATAAATGTGTACATGATGGCTGGCATCTTGGTGTGAACTAAATCACGTTGTCCAGAATGAAAAAATTGAGATAAATTTGCCTAAAAGACTAAAACACCCTGAATGAGGTTGTAGGATTTATGTCGTCTACAAGCTGGACACCAGGGGAAACCTTTAACCCATATTCCTCAATATGAGGCAGAACTCAACAAAATGACAGATAACATTTCTGGATTAGAGGCAGCTGAGTTTTCCTCTCATGCCCCCAACTAATGTAGGATCTACAGGGAGTATGTTAAACCTAGAAGTCCATAAATTTCTTACTTGATTTGGAATAAAACTGGCAGGGAACCGTAGGAAGTATGAACTTTAATTTTAGATATCCATTCCAAAGATAAAAAGCTTTTTGTCTTCCAAGGGACAAACTGACCTAGGATGTTACAGAAACCTGTTTTTTTTTAGTACTCACATAATGGGAAATGAAAAGTTCCTTTTTTCAGTGGTGGAGATTACAGAAAAAGAGCTAAGAACCTTCACATGGGAAGGAATATGTTGGAGCAATTTAAATATAGCACGACTTCCTTCATGAGCTGTCAAGGAGGCAGGCTGTTGTTTTTTGTCTTCTGAGAATGAAGAGGTAGTAGGGGGTAATCTGGCTGCTGTAGCTCATGGCTACAGTCAGATGATCTGAGACTGTATTTATGCCAACGTGTAAAAATACGGTAATATATAAGGGCTATACATTGAACCACGCAATTAATACTGGAAATCAAAGATATGACACTGAAACTGATTAAAAATTGTTTCCCAAATGAATATGTGCATCAGATAACAAAGATTATACTTCTAGGTACAGTTTCAGGTAATATTGGAGGTACAATTTACTATATAATAAAGCAAGGATCATAGCCGCAATAGATTTAAACAAAATTGATTAAAACAAAAATGAAAGTGAGGAGAGTGCTGCCAAGAAGTTAAACATGGAAAAGGAGAAATGTGTCCTGGAAACATGCTGTGTTTTATACTGCAGAGCTTTATTAGAAGGAAATATTTCATTAATGAAGTCTGGGGCGGAGAAATAGTGAAATATGCCAAAGATGACTATAATAGGTAATAACACCCAGAGAATAAGGGCAAAACCCTGCCTCATGGAAACCAATGAACTTTTGCCATTGACTGAGTGGGATCAACATCTTCCAAAAGAAGTCAGTGGGAAATCACTACGAGGAATGTCCAGATTAAATGCGCTGAGGACATTTACATTTGGATACTGAAACTTCTTTAAAAAAATTAATTGTTAAACCTGACCCATTGAATATAAATTAAGAAAGGAATTGCTGCCCATCCAAAGTTGCTCAGTCCTCATTCTGCCAACCTGACTCTGAAGTAAAATCAATAGGACTCTTCAAAGGGCAAGGCACCGCTCACTATAATGCAGTGACTTGCTAAAATACATTAGAAACCATTTCTGAGGGCTGTTTAATTTGTGCAAATGTTGATGACAAATAACTTAGTGAATAAAGTGTTATTTTACATACGTTTACTTGAAGTCATTCTGGTTTCCAAGCTTTGCTTGTGATGTAGAGTTTCTATGATCCCTTGGCACATCACAACTCTGGCTACAGCCTAGCCAGTGTAGGTTCTCTTATTCCAACCTTCCATACACCAAGAATAACTGCAAAACAAGTTAATGTCCAAAACCCATGAAAACTTTTGGGGTCATATATATTTGGAGTGATGCCCAGCAAATGTACTGCAAGCTTTCAGCATGTTGGAGATGCTAATACATGTTAAATATATTCCATCAGATTCAGCCAAGGCATGCCTATGAGCACAGAATGATGCAAAAGGAAGGATGTGCCAATTAAAGCTAGTAGCAAGTCACTTCAGTGTAGGCAGAGTGCTGCTTTCTTCCAGGTGAAAATCCAGCTGAATGACATATCCACAAGTCATCTGCTTGTTAGAGAGCGTGGCAGGAGGAAATCTGGCTTGCGTTACGTTTTATTGGCAAAATGTCTGCAGAAATGAATCAAAGCAGCAGAGGCAAGAATTAATGGAAAACCTCTGAGTTTCCTTTACTTTGGCTTCTGGAACAGGCCAGCCTTGAGCCGTGTCAAGGGAAGCACCTCAGAAATTTTCATGACGTGTGAGGGGATGTAATGCTGTGGTACAGCCTATTGGTGCCATCCAGCAAGACCGTTTAAAGAAATGCTTGCAGTAGGAGCTGCAGTGCCAGGTTCACTGCTGTGTCCCTGCCAGGCCCTGTGGTGCTGGACAGAAACGTGGCTGGCAGGTAAAGGGTACATGGGAGCAGAGATGGGAGAGAGACTGTAGTACTGGAGCCTGGAGTTGCCCTAGCTAAGGGAGAACCTTGGTGTGAGGCTCACACTCAGGTTGCCTGGCAGGTCTTGAAAGCTGAATTTTAAATATAAATGGACAGGTATTCGAATTGCAAATATTGGCACTCTATTTTGGGAATTGAAACAATTAGTATATAACTTTACCTGACTACTTTAGTGATGGCTGTTGTCCTTTTCAGATGGAGACAGGAAACACTTGTGCAGAAAGTTACAGTATTCACCTAAAGGGAATCAGAAGAATTGTCTCCAGAACCGAAAAATAAAAAAGGGTTAGAGAAATTCCTAATCTTTTAGAGAATATTTGTAAGCAGTGGAATTTTTTTACCATGGTGCACAGTCTCTCAGCCTTACATTCATTATTCTTTTAGCAGAGAATTCCACCTGGAAGTTGTTGTAGGTAGAAGGTGAAAGAGGAAATAACACTGTCTATGTTTTGCAAATGGAAAATTAAAGAATAGTGCTCAATGGCTAGATTTGCAACGTTAGTTTGCAACGTTAGTTTAAAATCTCCTGGAGTCGGATGTCCAGATGCCCATAAAAACCTTGCCCTGAGCGATGTGCCTAAGGTCACAGGGGAAGTCTGTGGCAGAACAAGAATTTAAATCAGCTCTCCTTACTCTCTTAAACAACATCATATTTCCTTTGAATTAAGCCATACTTTTCCAGCCACAGATTGCTGAGCTTTTCTGGTCTTATGAAGATGCCAATTCTGCAGTAAAATCCATGTCTCCCTCAGCTTTCTTTATGGCAAAAGCAAGACACTAAAGTTAACTTACTCATACCATCCAAATTTAGATATTTAATTCAGCTGCCTGTAATAGGACCTCTGAGCCTGCACATAATCAGGGAAGTATACTGTGAACAGAGTTAGGTAGTGAGGATGCTCTGAGTTGCTCTCTCCAGACTCCATTGACTGCACTGGGTGTCCACACTACTACAGTTTAATGTTAGATAGTTGCCTAAAATGAAGAGCCATTGGAAATAGGGGAGTTCTTACCTGTCTCTAAAGGAAAGTGAGGCAGAAGGGAAAAGAGGTGAAGTCCTTAAGTGAAATAGGTTTTTACTCAACGTGTTTTGAGGAGGTGCCTTATCTGCCACACTCACTATTCACACAGAAGAGAAAATAGGGAATAATTTTTAAGAACTAAATGTCACTTTGTGAAGTCAGTCTTAAAATCAATTAAATGTAAGGGCCTTGTTTATTAAGTAAGTGTTCTTTTATATAGTTCTTAATACTGACTAGAGAATGATTTGTTTTGAAGTAAATGTAGTTACCATAGTTAATTAATGAATAGAAATGATGGGGAAAACCCCAGGGAACCCCCTTTAATACTACAAAGGTATTTATTCTAATATATAAGTATATACATTTATTACAGATGGATCATTTTAGGGTTTGAGCTCTATTCACCACCTTTATGTACAGTATAGTACTCTACAACATGTACTATAGTCTAATTAGGGTAGGTGATTCAGTTAAGTGATCAGTCATAACTTATTTATAAAGCTGTTATCCAAACTGTGAAAAAAGAAGGACATGAACAATTAGAGCTTTTTAAAGCTATTCCTTAAACGCTCTATTTTCGAATTAGGACTCTGTCAAGGGAATGGTATTATTTCCTCTGTTTTGTCATTGAAAGGGGCATTTTACACATAGTCCTTAGTTCTTTAATAGACTGATTCTAAGCTTATTATTGTCAATGTATTGACATCTCTGACAACTTACTCAGCCCATAATTGCAGCCAGTGTGAAGAACAAGGGAGCGGCCCTGAGTGCTCATTACAGGGCAGAAGGAGGGCAGGGCTCAGGCTTGTCCCTCACAATTACATGTTTCCAAAAACGTTTCTAACAGGAATTACTCCCAGCAAATTCCTACACTGAAGTTTGCTTTTTAGAAATCTAGGGGTTTACTTCTGAAGCGATGGCAGAAGAAATTACAATTGGTTAGAAAACTGATTCAGTAACTCATATTTCTGTGGGACTAGTAAGACACAGAAAAGAAACAAAAACCCCCAAAAGAATATACTCTGAATAAAACAGATAAATGTAAATTTTTGGTGGCATATTTGTTCAAGGCAGTATCATGGATTGCCACTGAAAAGTCACCTCTCTTCAGAGAGAACTAATATCCATGTTTTAAACTGCCTGACTTTCCTCAAGGGTAAGAAACATCCCTGCCCAGGTGGGCTGTGCTCGCAGCTGGTTAGATAAAGTACCCAGTTAGTCCCGTGGATTGAAACCCAGTGCTCCCTGGAGGTAGCTGTCAGTATTATAATCACCCTGGGATATGCCTTGGGAAATAATAAGACATGAGGAGAATAGTTAATTCTATGGAAAATGTCACGGAAGAACCAAACATCAGGCTCCAGATAAAAATTCACAAAGTAAAAGTGATGTCTGTACTCAGTGTGAACAAAATCTTCCAAACTCTTAATCCCTGTGCTTCCATTTCAGAGTTAAATAATACTAGAATTCATAATATCAGTACCAGACTTACAGGCTGTTTCATTTTTTAAAGCCTTAAATATCCCCAAATATATGTTTTAATGTCTACAGAGCCAGACCCTCCCCCCCAACAAACCAGTTATGCTTGAATTATGGCTTCAAGGAACCATTTTGTACTTCAGGGCTCCCCACAGAGGAATCAGTGGGAGGATGCAGAGGCACAATTATGTTATAGGCACATGCCAATGCCTGGAAGATGCATTCCCTGGGTCACGAAGAGCCTTTGGATCCCTCATGCCCAGGTAAAACCACACTCAGCCAGCAGCAGCTGCTTCAGATAAAATGATGGCAACAGACTCTCTCTGTTGTTCTGAAGCAGCACTGTGTGCCCCGCATCTGCAGGCAGATTGTTTTAGGCACCTGTTCCCGATATTTCCTCTCTGCCATGGGTAAATTTCCAAGAGTTTAAGACCCAATATTGCTTGGAGTTTCCCCGGGGCATTGCTCTGCAGCTGCCCTGCTTTCTAATGGTACAATCATACTCTAAACTGACAGGTGTTGCAAGCCTTAGCGAGCAAGGAGAAATAATAAAAAGGGATCTAAAGAGCTCAGAAGTATGTGCAGGAAGCAAAATGAGATTCAAGCTGGAGAACTGCAAGCTGATATATCTAGAGGAATTGATAAACTCAGTTCTGACCAGGTCAATAGCAGAAATGTGAGAGGAATTTAGAGACAACCAACAAAAATGATTAAGAGGCAGGACAGCGTAGCTTCTGCAGATTGTGAGTAGCACCAACTGGGCAGTTGCGAAGCCCTTACTCAGCACATGTAAGGTTATCATGGCCTTCCAGAATCCAGTCCAATCCTCAGCCCAGTAAATGACAGAATTAGTGTTCAGATGAAAGGTAATGAGGACAACCCAAAGAGAAAGAAGGTTGAGGGACAAGAACCGACTAAACTCAAGTGCAGGGAGACACAATATTTCCCATGGATCAAATCTGCATCAGCATCAGGACAGGCTCGAAAGAAAACCGGAACATTTTATCTCTGATTTCTCATTCCATAGGTTTTTGGGCTGCTTGTGTGCTTATTACCTAGAAGTGACTTTGTTTCTAGTGGCTGGAGGAGATAAAGGATGGTAAGTGCTCAAGTAAAAATGTGAGGGAAGTGTGGGGTTTTGAAACAGCAGCTAGAAGGTTTTCTTGCACATGTTTAAAATGACATATGTTTTTTTGGCTTTGATTCTAAGGTATTACCTGTCTGTGAAATGGTCAAAAGAGATTACAGTGGTACTTGATCTCAGATTAAAATTTACGTCAATTAATTCCAATTTCTCAAATTATAGTTAGACTATATTTTTAAATTGTTTCATAAAACTGAGCACAATAAACAATTCTAAAATATTGTATATTTAATAATTTCCTATACTTTAAAATTGTATATGAACAGTAGAAAAGGTCAGCTGCTATGGCCACTGTGTAATTTAAAACAAAAACTTGGTCAACTGAAAGATAACATTCTCCAGGACACCTGAGCCTCACAAGGTATTGCATTTTGAAAATTCATTTATAGGTGGTATTTTCAGTGTATATTTTTGCATCCAGTGCATTTACTTCAGAATAAATTTTTTCACTGTTACTTCATACTTTACTCTTGACATTTATTTTTGTTCCTTGTCATTAACAACCTCAGTAATATTTTTCATGAGTAATATTTTTCAACAATTCCTTTACTAAGCACAGTAATACAAAAGAAACAATTGCTGTCTTGTGTGTTGTGAACTATTTGAATATGTTCATGATTCCACTGTACATAGACAATGTTTTAGACACAGGCAGCTTGATGTAAATCATGCACTCCTGGAGGATGATTTTAGGTGACGAGGAAGCTGAACATCTGTTCTGTAGGTGAACAGAATGGCAGCTAATCTCATATTGTCAGTGTGTTTATTCCCAGCCTTTTTTCTGTTTGATGCTTGGCTGTGCCTCAGCGCGGATGATGCAAATGGCATCTTTCGAGAAGTAAGAGCACACACGTATTTGAAACACGGGCAGGGCTGATTTAAAATCTTTTGCCACAAGTTGATCATGCCAGCTGTTGGGAAGTGCTCACCAGCAACCATATGTTGTGAACGAGATAAGAATTACTGTGCACCAGCCAGGCTTTATACCGAACAGGGAAAGCTTGTGCCTTTAAGGTAGAACTCCTCAGGAAAAGTACTACCCCACTCCCTCAGTCTGTAACCACCTATTAGAGGACATTGTTGCTAATAAATACCAGCAGTAATACTCAGTGAGAGATCGCTGAGCCAAATAATAAAGTCACTGCATACCCTTGGGTTACAATTCCATGTCTCTGCAGGAATAATTTACTGCAGCAAGAACTGGATGAGGTTGTGTTTGTGTTATTGTTATTTCTGCCTCACAATTGTTGTTTTCGTTGTGACTGAGCCCTCAACCATTTGTTAACAATTTAGGTTTTTGTCAGAGGTGTGGCTGAGAGTGTGAGTTGTTTTGGAAAAAAACAGTTGGAATGAGTTACTTTGATTGGTCTATAGCGTTAATCAAGATGACAATAAAAGCAGGAGTGCAGCTCCAGCCTGGTCTGACAATAGTGAGAGGTAGGGCCAGAGGGTCTTTGTGGAAGTTTTCTCCATGTTATTCCAGGAAGCTGGTGAGAGCTCTGTACCCCCAGCTGTTGTTTCCTCAGTCTACAGGAGCACAGGCTTGCTGAACAGCTTTTTCCTGCTGTTTGTGGCCCTGAGCAGACACTTGCAGGTGAGAAAATATAGGGAAATTAATATTCCGTTTGCTTTTACTATGGATTTGGGATTATAATGTGGGACGTTCTGTATTAGAGGATATCTAGCAACCTTCCCAGTATCATAATTTTTACAAATGCTTTCAACTATGTAGAGACTCTATGAACATTTTTTTTCCTGTGAATATTGTAGTAGGGCCAATACAGAGACTGAAGAATCAGTAGTCAGCTGAATGCCACTGCTAACAATTGCTGGTGACAGTGCCTCTTTTTATTCTTCACCCATGTTTGTGTCTCCCTTGAGCTAGAGGAGAACTTTCTCTAGTTAATATGCAAAAGCAGATGCTCTGCTGAGTTGCCTTTAATCTGTGTCATGCAAGGCCGTGCGTCCTGAAGAGGATCAGTGCAGTCATAGAGTGCCTTCAAAGAGCTGACTGACCATAGGATATAGTTTCAGCTACTAAATTGCTCTCAGAAAATGTGTAGAAGGTCTTCTTATTTGTGGATGTGTCTGAAAGAGGTGTACAAAGTTATCTTACATGGAATAATAGACATTGATGTGGCCTTGCAGTCCATGAAGAAGACTATAAAACCTCATGCCTTTTTATTTTCATAAGTGGAGAATTCCCCCTGCTCCAATAACTGTTCTTTGCATTTGGTGTAAGTTTGGGACTTGTTTAATAAACAGCTTACAGAGCTGTTGAATTTAGTATTTTGCATTCATAGCATTTCTGCCTAATTTGGGGGTAATCACCTCAGATATTCAAATGGATTAGGGAGAAAATGGCTTTTCATACAATCAAATCCTTTGAATGGGTATTTTTACTGGAAGGGGTTGTTTTGGGGGCTGTAGTCGGACGGCAAAGCCTGGATTTGTTATATTTTGATGAGAAGGAATGGGGTTACGAAGCAGCTTGCCATTGCCTTGGAGAGGCTGAGAGCATTGGAGTGCTGGACTCTCAGGGAACGTGGCTTTTCTCCTGAGACCCTGAAACAGGAGCTGAGCATGGCTGAAAATCAACCTCCCCATGTAGGTGCTCTGCACTCCTAGAAACCAGTGCCAAAAAGGTCCCCAGAAAGAGACAATTCTAATGACAACACACTGAACCCCAGCCACGAGTAAATAATGTACTTTTGAACTGCTATGTGCCATCCTGTGCTGCTCCATCTCATTACATTTTATTTTGAGGCTTCACATACACAGATGCAGAACAGCTCAGAATAAGAAGCTAAAAAGGCTTGTATTAGGGATAGCTCAAGAATTTTTTATATAGTTACAGAAGAAATTCCTCTCCCACCCTCCTGAAATGTGATCATTACAATAACATATATTGCAAAAGAAAGCATCTGTATCAACACCTCCTGATATAAATGAATGGAAATACTGACTTTGCCTATTATTATTATAAAGGTTGTTAGTTCTGCTAATAAAATGTTTCTTAAGCTCCACAGCTAGATGGGTTTCCTGTGGAATTGTCTAAACCCTTCCAATGCTAACTGTTTGCAATATTCAGAAAAGTATTTGCAGAACTGCTGTACCAGAATAAGGCCACCTTTCCCAGGAAATACAGCTCCAGTTACAGTTGTATTGAAATGAGGCCAAAGAGGCCAGAGCAGAGCTCTTATAGACACATTTCCTCGTCGTACATGGAATGCTGAATTATTGCTGCCATGCAGTGCTTGGGTTTAGAACTGAATTTGGAAGGGGAAGCTGACTGCAGCAGGACCAAAGGGCATGGAGACAGGGTCCTGCACACTTTTGCCACTCCAAACCTTTCTGTCCCACACCTACAGAGCACTTTAACTGCTCGTGGGTTCTTGTCTCTTTTCCAAAGCCCACAGGCTGCCTCGCCCTTCATCTTCCTGAATTCTTTACCATTTTCTGGCAGCCATCTGCTGTGTCTCAGTCGGAAATGTCTGCTCCTCTGTCTTAATTTAAAAAAAAAAAACAAACCCACAACATTTTCTTCCAGTTCTTTTGGAGAGCAGTGCACACCCTGGGCTGCTGCTCACAGTGAGCTGTATCTTTGTCTCCATAGCTGTAGCTGTGTGCAGAGAGAAAATGGGCAGATGTAAGATCAGCTTGCAGAGTGAAAAGTGGATGAGCCTCCAAACAGTCTTGTATTCAAACCCAAACTGATTGCTGAACTTTCAGCTCAATTTTAATTTCCCTTGGTGCCTTATTTTTAAAATAAATATGCAGGGCTTTTTCTCTATTGGTATTATCCAGCCTCCTGTTGCAGCTGTTGCCAGGATGTTCCAAGCAGCCACACGGGGTGGATGTGAGAGGTCTCAATATCTGCAGATTGGTTACAATAACAATCTCTCTTGTCCCTCAGTTCAAACAATTTAAAATGTCATGTCAGGAATGGAAAGATATTAATCACTGCACAGCTAGAGAGAGCTCCTAGGAAGAAGACTGAAAGTGTGGATTCAGAAGCCTGTTGAATGAGATGAGAACCTTTGCCTTGGAAACTCGATTCAGCAGATGTGAGGTCCTGTAGATTCGGAGTGCAGGTCCATGGAGCTCAGCTTCTCTTCTGTTTCAAAGAGAAACACCATGTTATATGCAGGAGCATTGACACATAAAGGGTAATATTTAGATATTTTGAGATAACTGAAATATAAAACTAAGCAAAATAGATTCTTTTCATCATGACATCAGTAACATTTTGTTTAAGCAGCATTTAATGATTATAACAGCAGGGATCAACGATTTTCTTTCGTAATTAGCCCTATTAGAGTGAAGACATGCACATGGTTGACCTTGAAACAAGAATCAATATTTTTTTTTGTTTTTGTGTATGTTTTCCCTTTTTAATTTCTTTAACATTTAACATACTATTTGATCAATGTCTAATGTGATGTAATATCTAAGAAAGGACTGAATGCAGATGTTTAATGTAAATTGCATGTTCTTATGTATCAAATTACCAAACCTTGTAAGAGTGAACAAATGTTTATCCAAGTGTAATGCAGATTCATTATGGTGATGCTCGATGATGTTCTGCAGTAATGATTACATGGTCCATTGAGACATGTTTATTCTTGACTTTTTTACCTGACCTATTGTATGATTTTTAGGCAGGTTATACCCTCACCCCCTGCCAGTCATTTTTTTACCATGTTTATCCTGTCTTGTTTGTGTAAATAGTAAAATATTTACAAAAGAGTGAGTCATTGACTGTATTTAATAGGATTTACCACAATATGTTCTGGTCTTGTTTGAATCTGCTTTGCATTAAATAATTACTTATAATCGTGACTCTTAATCCACTGCAGTCACCAATGGCACATTTTTCTTTAGGGAATCTGTACATTAATCCTCTCTTATACTGATATTGTTGTAATGATATTAAAGTTGTAAGAGGTTGAACTGCAAAATTCAAATCTAGTAATTTAATAGCCTCAAAGCAATTTGAGAATTATTTGGTTTAGTAAAAATCAGAGTAATGGGAGTATCAGTTTGTGTAGTAACACTGGTCACCAGTAGCTCAGGTTGTCCTTCACTCTTCCCTTCAGTCTGAGGGCAGAAGTTTTAAGAACTTGCCAGATATTGCCCACCATTTTGTTTCCATAAGATTGAAACTCTGTTTTGCAGATTATTTCCCTTTTGCTCTCCTGCTTGCAATATTCCGTTAAATATAGGAGTGTATCAGCTTCATGAGAAGCTTCAAGATTTTATGATATCATAGGAATGGCTGAGCTAAAATTGCAATTAAAGACTGAAGCCAGATGGAACACCATCAGTAAGACAGGGTAACGTTGGAATAGGGAAATTTCTAAAGAAACTCAGAAAAGAATAAAGCAACTCTTTGTCTTAGAAACTTGAATAACCTTGGAAAAGACAGCATTTTAGAAATATTTAGTCTGGTCATAAAAACATTTGCTTTTCTTTCTTCTCTCATGCAACATGGCAGGTACTAGTTAAAATACAAGGCCAGCTGGAGGAAGAGCACAGAAGATTTCTTGAAGACACTAAAAAAACCCAACTGTTTTTCCCTTGTCCCTCAACACCAGTATTGCTCATATTTTGATACATACATATTCAGTAGCAAGTAATGTTTGAATAATCACTTAGAGTGAAGGGGTGAAGGAGTCATTAAAGTAGTATTTGAAACTCTCTAGGAAGAGATTCCTTTTCCACATGGACAAGGATTTGTCTAGATTTGTATACCAATTGTGCTCCAGCTGCATTTCCCCTTTTGCTCTTGATATAACTTATTTCATAATCAGCATAATTTAGTCAGTGCTATGTCTTGAGAGATCCTACATACATTTTAGCACTCTATATGTATATGAGAAATCCCATGATTACCATCATGATAAGTTATTAATTTAACTGCTGCCATAAGTACGATATTTCTATAGAATTTTTCAAGCATATTTCTAAGAGATGATGCAATTCAGAAGAATACATGGCTCTTGTGAAAATATTTAGCTGGAGTCACTTTTAGAACCAAAGGAGTTGATGTCTGTTCCTTAGTTTGTGCATCTGTATTTGTGCGTACACAGCCACAGGGAAGGCAGGTTTTACAAAGGGAAGGTACAGAGATTAAAAACTGATTAGTTTTAAGACTCTCCCCCAGAATCACGCACATTGCTACATGTATATTGTACAGAACATGTACTTCTTGCAAAACCTGCCAGGCACAGAATGAAATCCCTTTTATGAGGACAGCTGGAGAGTTATGCAACTTCAGGAGGATTATGCAGATGTGTATAGGCCGTGAAGTTGCCTGATGGATTATGAGCCTGTGTAGGTTTGATTTAAAAAGAAAAACAACTTAATTCTCTTCTGTAGTGAATGGAATGTTTCCAGAGAGGGCCAGAAGCCTGGAATCTTCAGAACTGAGAGAGTCTTACGAATGCACAGGCCTATACTGGTGTCCAGTCTGACCAGCGATGAGAATTGACCAAGTTTAGGCAGGACTTGTGTTATTCTGTGCTCCCTATTACGGAAATTACATTCTCAGTCTCTACAGAATGTGCCCAAAAGTGTAGAAAGACTATTTGTAGATTAGTCCTATTGAACTCCTTTTGTAATATGCTATCTAATGAAGATGGATATTTTCCATAGTTTTATTAAACTGTAAAACATTAAGTAGACATGTTCTATCAAGAATTGCATTAGTTGTAATTAGGAGGCAGATGCCATTTTACCTACTGTTTCACTGGAAGGGTTTGATCCTGTTTGTACTCAGGCAAAACTGAGTGCCACAATCTTCAACATTTGCAAACAGAGATGCTGGAAGCGAATATGCAAAGTGAAAGGCGCTGCTATTTCTGGTGGCTGAGGGCTCTGTCCACTCAACCACAACACGCCTTCGAGCTGGAGAAAGCTGCAGGGAGTCCTGCAGGTCCATCATGCTGTTTCCACAAATGCTTTGGAGAAATGAAAGGCCTTGCACTCATGAACGCAGATCAGAAACTAGAGTTGTTCCTGCCTTTTAAAGAATTCATCTTTGACGTAGAGAAGATACACGGACCACTTTTGAAGTTCAGTAATTCATGTACAGCAGTGCCTAAAGAAGACAGAATCCAGAAGTTATTTCAGGTGGAAAAAGTTGTCAGGGAATGCAAAGCACATGCACTTTGATCATTGATACAGTATCCCTTACGTAGTATCACATCATTATTGTGAGCATAAAAACAAATGGATAAAATGTTCCACTGCAGTTGGTTAACTATTCTGAAACTCCAGCAGCCCAAAACCCCCCAAACTGCCCCATGATGCCTGAAGAGGTAAACTGGAGGGCGTCACATTTAGTAGAGATACTTCATGTTTTTCACCTGCTTCTGTGTTTAGGGCTTTTTGCTGTCTGACTATGAAATGCACCTTAAATAATTGCCCAAAACTACAAGTTAGAGGCAGGGATGCTGTAAGCACAGCAGGCTGAAATGATTCAAAACCACGTTGTCAGTAGGTGATCCTGATTGTATTAACATCCATTTCACATGAGGGTCACAGCTCTTAGTTCAGTGAATTTACTCTTGATTTATATGTCTATAAAGGACAGGAACAATCACAAGATACTCCCTGTGATACTCTGAAATCAATACAAAGGACCAAAGAACAAGGAAGGCTGCTAACAAGCTTTCAGGTCATGGACTGAGCGCTGCAGTCTGCTTGTCAACCATTGGTTGAAAGTGGAGCAAAAACCAGTTATAAATTTGCTAAACATTAGATATCCATTTGAAAGTGATTTTATTACATTTGTGAAATGAAGGAGGTCATTAGAAACATCAAGATTTTCCCTTTGTTGCCTTGGGGCACTGAAATGCCTAATGTGTGATTTGCACTTACTACACCAAGCCAGCTTTCTGCAGCTTTGAATTTTCAGGTGAAAATTATTTCTTATTATGCTTTCTGAATGTGTTTCCTTAAATTTCCATTTCTGTGAGCTTGCTCTATTATTTCCACTAAACTGGACTTTCTGAAGCTGCAACAATTCTTTTTGTGTAACATAGAGCACGCTTACTCAAGTTAAAGCTCTTCATATTAGGCTAGACTCTGACATGTCATTTGAAGAATAAGCTGAAGAACAGCCAGAAACATTTGGTTGTTTTACTGCATGTGTTTCAATAATAGCCCTGGGCTTACTAGAGATTTTCCATGCTATTTTCCTTTGATGCTAGTGTGACACAATTTATAGCTCACTCTAGGAGTGCCAGCTCACACTCAAGTAAGTTCTGTTCAGGGATTAAATAGAAGGCAGGGATGGGATTCAATTTCTGCACGATAAAGGTGAATAGAAATTATTCTATTTTTAGTCCTTGTCTCAAATTTTTCTTAGTGACAAATGATGCAAGTGGCTTGCTTTTAAATGTTCCTAAAGAATCCCTGCCCTCATTTCCTCGTGTGAATGAGTGAAGGATTAGGTAGAGCTTCGATGTGCAGTGCCACATCATTTGGCAGGCTTGGAGACTGGAGCTAGAGGAAATGCAAAATTCACAATCTTAACATAACTCTCTTTTTGTAAGGTAGAAAAGGCACATTCCCAAAAGTTTTCCATTTCCCAACAGCCTGAGAATTGTTTTCCTTTACCCTTAAGGCACTGTGATTGTGACCTTCCCCTGAGTTGGCAGTTCTCACTGAGTCAAATTCCATGAACCTTCTGAGCTTGTTTGACTTGAGGCTGCAGATATTCCATATTGGATAAGATCCCAGTAGTCTGCTGTGCTTTTCCTTCTGTGTTACTTATATACTGAAACGGCAGCTACAGAAATTCTATCATTTCTGTGAGTGATGAAAAACCTCTTAAAATATAGGGTCCTGGGTAGTAGTAAGTTTTCCTCACCCTAATTTGCAAAGCCTTCTCTGACGAAGCGTGGTGGAGCATATGAATTCAGTATTTCTGCCACTGCTTAAAGCTTAAACTCATCTCTGAAGATGCAATTATTTACGGTTTTCTCCCTTTCAGCTTTATGGCTCCCAGCAAGCATGATTAAGGGGGAAAAAAATAAAAAAGGCTAAGTTGCAAACGCGCGGCATCTCTTCAGGAGATGGAGTAGGCGGTGAGAAGGGAATTAGCTTAAGACTTCTGTTGTTAAAGGATAAAATTATTCAGATAAATTGTTTGTGAATGTAAAGAATAAATACTATTTGAAAAGTGTGCCTACGAGTAATAGATAAGGACTGCAGAGATGATTTTTTAAAATATTATCCAACCTGTTAGGATTTTGGGATGGAAATCCTTATTTTTGTACTTGTTTCACTAAACTGTTATATTGAATTTTGTACTTAGGGAGGTCACTTGCTTCACTGTCTTCCTAACTCAATAAGACCTCAGTCTCAGCTGGGCCTTCTAGGCATTACTTCAATACAAATATACAAATAATGATTCTGAAACTGGAAAACCTCCCGGTATGTTTTAAATGGGTATTTGTTTTTAGTGAAGATATAAATTACTAAGATGTCCTATTATCAGAGTTGCAGCTGTGAAGCAGGCAACAGGAAAGTAAAATTTGCTTTATTTGAAGAGAGAATTGAATCTGAAGATCTTGATAAGTCTTAATTTTCAAAAATTCTCTGTTTTGGAAATAGTCTTTCTTTTTGGTTGTATTCAGATTTATCAATAAGTATTTCAGAGGCATTTGCTACTAGTTATTAGGAATACTTTTGCTTTGTTTCTTAATATATACTCTTTATGTGTATCTTTACTCACTAAAACAATGCTTAAACTGAAGAATGACTGATAAATATCAGCAGTGGGTGAATCAGTGAGAATGAGTAGTGTGGTTTTTCTGGAGAGTGAAGAAATCTGCATGGCTGAAATGCTTCTGAAACGATTTCTTTCTAGCAGAACAATTTGTGAGTATGGTTGGTTGAAACTGCTCCATCGAAATTGTTTCTCAACAATAAGTTAGTATGTTGACTAGAAACATGTTTTTCTTCCAGAAGTGTTCCTTCTGAAAGATGTTGATGCTTCTCTTTTTAAAAAGTCATGGTGCACAAAGCCTATATATTTCGGCCAAACTTGCTAAATGTCTTTCAGGGAAAATCATGTCCAGCTAGATTTGCACTATGAAAAAATCCCAAACCCTCATTTGGGGCCTAAACTTCCTTTATAGGTAAAGCTGACAGGGAAAGCGATTTCCCTGAGGGTGACAGATCTGAGGGCCATCAAACTTCCGTTATATTTCCCAGATCTTGCACAAATCTGAACTTAGTGACTTGTCCCAATTTGTGGCATAATAAGATGTTAAATAAGGCCTGTCTTTCTGTAAGGTTGGAAGCATGTTGATAGGCAGGACAGGAATGCTTTACTGTCACTGCCTGTGTAGTCAATGTTTTTGAGATTCCTGACCTAGGAGAGTTATTTTGGCATCAGATTGATATAAACAATATGAAGAAGGGTAGAACAGTATTGAAAAATTGTTTGATTCATTCAGTGACTCTATTCTCTCCCCTCAAAATAGGCGTCTCTTATACTGGAAAGGAACTGGTTAGTAGCAAATGAGAATTCTTCAAGAGGGAAATCAAATGTCCCAGTACTAATTAGTTGAAATTAAGATCATTCAAATATTTATATAGAGTATTCCGGGAACATGCTGGGATAAATCACATGGCTGGAATATTAATAGTGAGGCAATAAATCTGAACAGAGAGAATCAAGGTGAAAACATAGGGGAGGGATTGTACTATCTATCAAAAGACAATTACACTAGCTGGTAAATACAGATGGCTAGTGGAAGAAGTGGTAACAATGAAATTTTGCATTTTCTCTGTCAGCATGATACATAAAGGGGAATTAAGATGGAGCATTTACCATAGGCCACAAAATCAGGACGAAGTGACTGAACCAAATACTGAAGGTGCTGAAAGACTTGGATCCATCCCTGCAGTTCTGTTACCTCCTTCCCTGGATCTGAGTGCAAACTTGTGTGTGTGGGCAGCTCAGGTGCAAGGCTGTGGTCAGGCAGGAACTCTGGGCAGCACAGAAGGAATTTGAATTTTTGTTATCAATGAGCACAGACCTGAGAAGGTCCCCACAGCTGGTTCCTGTGTGAGCAGCATCTTACAGGCTAATCTCTTGGCCTGAGGGAATAGCAGGCAGCACGACCTTTTTACTGTCCCAGGCTGCAGGTGTCCCAGCAGTGGCACACGGAGTGGGGTTGGGAAGAATGCTGGCTGCTCTGTTCTGTCTTGGAAGAATCTTAGCTAAAGTGAGAGCTAAGTCCCATCGTCCAACAGTGACAGGCTTCAAAATGTAAAACTGCCCAAGTTTTTCTAAGTAAAGTTCCTTAAGCCCCTGAAGTTCTGGGATATGTCCCATGCTGCTCCTGGCCCAGCAGAATCACCAAATCTCCTGAGGAGCCTGGGCACGCTGAGCATGCCTGGGAAGGGCTTAGGAGCTGGTTCTCAGAAATCTCAGGAGGAAGGCAGAGGGGATGCCCTGCTTCTATACCTTCAGTCACTAGTTTTCTGTTGAAGGCAGGTTTTTATTAGTTGGAGATGTTACTATCTTTTGTAATATTACCTGTTTTCTTACTCCAAGAATCTAAGGGACTGGCCTGGGTATTACTGCTTTAATTTGGTTCATTTTCACTTCACTTATCTTAGAATATTTCTTTGGCACTTTCTTAAAAAAGAAGTGGAAGTGAAATTATTAGCAAGAGCTGAATAATTTGATAATTTATTAATAGTTCCATTGGTCTATTTTTTGTGCAATGGATTGTTTTGTTACTGTGCTAAAGTAAAGGGGGGGAAGGTAGGACTGTTCCAATTTTAGTTACTATTCTTTAGCTTGCACTGCTTCAAAATCAGCATTAAATACATGGTTTTTTTCCTAGGTACTATATCATAGTGCCACATAATGGCAAAAGGGTTACAACAATATGAATCCTGAAAATGTCAAGTGTGAAGGAAATGAACTGGCACGCTGTTTTAATTTTTCTTCCTTTTTATTAAGCTTTATAACATTGCATAGCCACAAAGTGTGCATGGCAGTCAAGGGTGAGAGCAAAGACAATCATCTGCCTGAGAAACACAGGCAAAATGCAGTCCTTGTGCAGACAGGTACCATCTTCCCCACCAGGAGGTCAGGAATGAGAATTCCCCTTTCGGGGAACCTCTCACCTGAGAGCTTGGACTGCTTTGGGCCATAAGCAGACTCAAAGTTACCTGCTTATGTGATGTGTACCCTTTGCAGAAGGCACAGTGCTGCAGTCCAGCATCTCCACTCACAGCCCCACTAATAAAAGGAAAAGAGTGATTTTCCCTTGAAAACAGCATGAGATCTTAGAAATTCCAGATACAGCAAATTTCTCATTGCAATGTGCAGTTATATGTGTTTAAAACACCTTCAGAGCAGTATTGGTGATTAAGCTTAGGACCTTTTCATTTTCCTAAGCAAAACTGAATGTTGTGAGAATGTCTCCAAGGGAAGGTCTGGCTGCAGTTTATGCAGATGTACCCTAGCTGGAACAGGAACAGATAGCACAAACTTGGTGTGGATTAGAAAATCTGTAAATCCGATAAATACTCCACAGTCTGTGCCGTGCTCCGTATCAGTTCAGTTACAGGGCTGTTCATACCTCTGCTGGGTTGTTTAAAACTAATTAAGGTATTTCAGCTATTAGAACACCTTTCGTTCAGCTTGGGCATTCATTCAGGACACACAGAGCACCATTTTCTCCTTTCTATATGGCTGTATCCAGTGAAGGCAAACATCTGTGTGACTGTAGTCATGGTTGGCAGCAGCACAGCCATACTCTCAGATCAAACTATCCAAGCACAGTTGCAGCATCTAGTCCTTCTCCATTCCAGTAAAATAAATATGATGTGACTTCATTCACACCGATTAATTTAGAGGGTTGGGGACTATAATTCATGCAGCAGTCCATACATTCCACGCTGAGTTTTTTTCTAGTTGATTCTAAAAAGTAGAAGCATTGTACTGGAGAGGGCCATGGCAGTGCCCCACTAAAGAAACCCAGGCCACAACCTCATCTGTCTGTGACAAGAATCCCAGTTTAGGAAATGGAGAAGAACTAGTTTTGAGGAGGGAATTTCCCTGAATTTCTCTGCTACACTGGTGGAACGGCAGGGATGTAAGAACTCTTCCTGAATTTCATTTCTCCAGGCTCTGTGGTGGTTGGCATGCTTTGGACCACCTCCTCAGGGTCAAACATGCATCCATTTTTCCTGTGGAAGGATAATGGGCCTGTTGCTGTGCCATGTGGCACATTCTCATTTGGTCTAAATCGCCCTGAGAATCTATTGCAGAAAACTTGGCTCTGCTGAAGTCAATGGCAAAACTCTCACTGACTTCAGTGGGGATCAGGATTTATTCCAGCGAGTGCAGTGGAAGCACAGTTTTTACCAACTGCAGATCTGGCTCCATTGTTTGACACTGGTTCTCAGTTTGGTTTTGTTTAAAATTTTAAAGGAGGTTGTAGAACCAGTGCCCCCAAGCCCTGGAGCCCATGGAGTTTTTGTCTCCATGTGATAAGGTAACAACATGTGCACATAGAACTTGGTTTCTGTATAGAAATAAACTGCATGAAGACAATTACTGATTCTTTTTGTTTATACCATTACTCTGCAGTACAGCTGTTATCCATATTAAAGCATATTTTCTAATGTCCAGTATTTTTAAGAGTAAAAATCCATCTTAATTAGTAGAACTATTGGCTGGATTGTTTTGTATTTGTATAATCTACTCTGTCTCTCTTTTTTTTTTTTTGGATGAATCATACACAAATAAGAACTTTGATTTCAAATGTAGAGGGCCAACCCCTCTCTCTTTCAAGTTTATGTGCAGAAGTTATTTCAATTTGAGCAGGATGGGATGGATGAAACATAAAAAAGCCGCATCATCAGCTTAAAATACAAGTCCAATAAAAATGAAGTTGGAACTTTACCAGCTGTGTACTGATGAAAGCATATGAGATTTTAAGTAAGAGAAGCTGCTCAATATGGACTCAAACCCAAACCAAAACAACAAAAAAAATATGAGCCAGTAGAAAACCAAACCAAAAAGAAGAACTGGGAGAAACCTGGTGCAGACAGCAATTCCAAATAGGGGTCATTTGAAAAGATAAGAAAAGGGATGTTTGAATGCAATGTACAAGTTGATTGACCTCATCATTCAGAATAATCTTTCCCTTTTTATCCTTAACCTAAGCAATGGGAAAGCCAAACCAGCTCATCAAACCAAGCAAACAGAAATCCTATACTGCCATATCTGATCAGGGCTGGGGTCCAAAAAACCTCATCATGGGCAGGGAGCAGGACTGGCTTGCTGTTATTTTTCTTTTATACCCATCATTTGTATCCATAATATAGGGGTGGAAGGTAATAGCTGGACCCTTAGTCATAAAGGAGCAAGAATAGTCAAGGATACCCAGGAAAATTCCTTGGCAGAAGACCAGCTTCCTGCAGGAAGCCATTGCCTGCAGCTTTCCAGAGAGGTCTAACACATGCAGATGCAGTGAGAATCAGGCTGGGGTAGGTGAGGCTGTGGGCTGGCAGGGCCAGTGGGAGCACAAGAAGGGCTAATGGGATGCTGCAAGGTTAAAGAGTAAAGTGATGAAAACAGCAGATGATCCCAGTAATGTAAAAGCTGAGTAAATATATACATTATTTGAAGGGAATAAGCAGTATGGCATTTATCCTGGCCATATGGAAACAAATATAACTTGTTTTTTACCATAAAGGCCACTCTTGATTATTTAATTATTTAAAAATCCTTCTTCTGTATTGTATTTATAGTATTCCTGAAGACTTTCAGGGTCTATCTCTCCAATTGCAGATATTTAATATAAGATTGCAGGAAGCAATTTCAGTCTTATTAGCAAATAGTCCAAGCAATTTTTCCTGTGAAATGGCTGCTTAGAGTAATTTATTGGATCAGAAGAAGATCTCTGATCGTGATTTGCCTCTGCTGGTGGCACTTTTTCCATTTGGGTCCCTGCTGTCAACTGGAAACCAAGACTGCAACACAACTCATGCCGAGGTGCCTTAAGTTTCCCTCGTCTGCCTGTGGTCGTTTCCCTGTGGATGCACAGCCGGGACGGCGCAGCCCGCGGGGCTCGGCAGCGGGACGCTGCCCCAGCGCCCGGGGGCTCCGAGCCCGGCGCGGGGCGTTTCTTTCCGCCTCCCCACGCGTTCTGCCAGCTGCCGTCCCC